>JAKCPI010024001.1:0-12566 GCA_023213315.1 Euborellia annulipes | reverse complement strand
TTACCTCTATATATATGTTAATATATAGAGAGAGAAAGTATTAGTTCATGTCAAAAATTCATTCTTCGTTCAGTTACGTATTGCTGCTACAACTCTTGGTTCTGTAATGGCCGCATCATACTTTGTGATTTTTTCCAATAAAAAGCCCGTAGTTTCCCGACTTCTGATGTAAAACGTCAAACGGGGTTTAAGAGAGCAATAAAAGAGAATGCATTAATGAATGGGAAGGCCGTCGCTCGCTTGTAGGCAACCAAACCAACAGGCAAGTGAAAAGGATTGTCTAAAGAGACAAAACTCGCTCTTTTTTTTTTAAATCGGAGATCACCTTCCAAGTGGCGGCGGCTGCATCTCTCTGCGATTCCTTTCTGAGTATGCAAGTCATGTTAAGAGCCCACTTAACATCAATTTTATAAAAAAAAATTAAAATCTTTTTTTTTTGAACTTTGGTGTGTTTCTGAATACGGAACTAAGTTTTTCTAGGAACCGACCGAATATTCGGTTTCGGCCAGTTTCGCCCAAAAATCCTGGTTTCGGTCAAAAGGTAGCCGAAATCTGAGTCTGAAAAGGTAAAATGATTTTCGCGGAAGGGGAAAAAATTTTTCCGGAAGGCGGAAAAAATTTCAAAAAAAAAAAAAAAAAAAAAAGTTAAAATGATATGAATTTTGTATAGGAAATACAAGCTTCGGTTTCGGTTATGGTTTCGGCCGAAACTTAGATTGAGGCCGAAATTCGGTTTCGGTTTCGGCTGAATATCTTGTTTCAGTCGGATCCTAGTTTTTTCACAATTTCGAAGGCTAGCAATAAAAATCTGGTGTGACTGGCGCACAGCACACAGCTTTCTCTTACCTTCGGTAATCGAAAGTTGTGTTCTGTGCTTGTCACACCAGATTTTTGTGTCGACATATATTTAGTTCCCGACACTACGGAACATTGGAATTCAGATGTAAAATTTATAAGTATGGGAAAATATTTATATTTTGTTACCATGGCAACCATTTCTCCTATCTTCCCTATGAAATACAAGAGTAAAGTGGTCTTTAGAAGATTTCAATCACAAAACGAGAATATACATTTTAAAGAGAATCTAAAAAATAATTGATTTTTGAATTTTAAAAAAAATCGTTGGAGCAAATTTTGAGAAAATCGAAAAAAACTGAAAAAGTACATCAGTAAAGTACTAGTACACTTTGGCCGATTTTCATTAAAAGCTTATTTTTCCGGTCCCAGGGGGTGTTTAACTTAAATATAAAATTTCAACCTCATAGCTCAATTCCTTCATGCTTAAAATTGAACACACACAGACACACAGACAGACCATGTCGCGAAAACCACTTTTTTGGATTCAGGGGACCTCAAAACGTGAAGATCCATCAAAATCTCGACATCGAATTTTTGACATGAATCCAATACTTTCTCTCTATATATATATTACATATATACATAGGTAAGAGAAAGTAAAAATTGCGTTTTTAAATTTTCCTCTCTGACTCCACTTCCTTTTCTCTGGCCAATCAGCGCCTTGACAGGCACATTTACACTACACAGAGAAAGTCAGTGACTATATGAACCCTGTTATTCAATGGTGTGTCAAAGACCAAAAAATTCAAAATTGAGTTAAGCATGGAATATTGTTTCAAATGCTTTAATTAATAGTATTTTTTATGAAATATGTCCTAAAAAAATTTATTTTTAATGTAAAAGCATAAAATTATTTTTACAATATTTCAATGCAGGATTTTACATTTTTCAATAATGATTTATGTACTTAACATGTTGTTTCGTAATACTTAATTTGAAAAGAACAATTTTTCATTTATGCGTCAAGTGCAAGACATCGTAAACAACTATACGCTTGAGATATATTGTTGCGTTTATGCCCTAAGTATTTTCAATTATGAACACCGGCATCGCTATTATTTAGAGGTATTTAATATAAACTCAAGAAAATATTAATTTTATTTATTTCAAATTTATATATTCAATACACTATTACTATATTCCATTTGTTGAAATTTAATACAAGTATTTCATAACCTACAAAAATTATCAATAGTTATATTATAATTCATTTTTTACTTTCTTTTAGCCTAATTCTAATAATATTTTCTATCTTTTTCTATGAATATATATATGGACCCTGTTATGCAATGGTGTGTCAAAGACCAAACATCGAGTTTTGAGAAAATCAACAATAAAGTTTTTTGTTTACATTGGATTATATATAATTTTTCTTGTCAATTGTGCAAATAACATTAAATATAAATTTTTTTAGGACATATTTCATAAAAATACTATTAATTAAAGCATTTGAAACAATATTCTGTGCTTAACTCAATTTTGAATTTTTTGGTCTTTGACACACCATTGCATAACAGGGTTCATATATATATATATATAATTTTCCAATTAACAATAAATTAATATCGTTTAATTGAGTTTTAACCAGTGTGATTTTAACAACCAATAAAAAGTTATTTACCAAATAATATTATATATTTTTTTCCCTTAAATAAACAAAAATCATTTTTTTTTTTTGAAAAATGAGAAAATTTTCTCTGAATTCGTAGACGTCAAAATTTAATTTTTTGATATTATTCCTGATAATGAAAATGAAGATGAGGATGAGGATCAGTGCGATTTCGAAAAGACAAGAAAATAAATAATCTTAGGTTAGGTTAGGTTGAAGTGGCCGTAATATTAAGTCTATTTCATTATTATAACTTTGATTTACTGTTTCCAAGCTATTTATTCAGAAATTAATTGATGAGAAAATTTTGTTATCACTTTGTATTTAATTTTAAAATATTAATACTATTTAAAATTGATGAATGTGATTTTGATAAAAAGTTTCTATGCTACTAGTATTAAATATAAAGAGACTTTGAAGCATTTTTGCAAATATAATTGGACTTAGAGAATTTTTCAATCATGGGTCAAGGGACTTTTGAAGCATTATTTACAAATATATATCGCACATAGAGAATTTTGTAAAAATAATTTTTTATATTTTATTTTTTTTCTCTAAATTAGTCATATTTTTAGAGATAATTTATGAATATCTGCCATAATTACAGTATTTACTTGCACAATTGACAAAAAAAATGATATATAATCTAATAAAAACAATTTAAATCAGAAAAACTTTAATGTTGATTTTCTCAAAACTCGATATTTGGTCTTTGACACACCATTGAATAACAGGGTTCATATATAAACTTATATAAGTTTATAGTAATTATTTTCTTCTCAAACCTTGATTAATGAAAATGAAGCAATTTGCACCAACAACAATTTCTATATTTCTATGTTTTATTTGCTAGAATCATTTTATTAATTGACTTTTATTTGTTTGTTTCAGGTAAATGAAAATTTCAACTCCGTGAATGTGTCCACGTGTAGTAGACTGGCCTTCAAAGAGAACTTTTGAAAGGTATTTGTATTACAAACCCAAGTTGTGTATAATTTCAGCATCAAAAAAATCGTTGTTGTTGAAAAAAGATGTTACGTGTATATTCTCTGAATAACAAATACAATATAATCGGCATAGCTAAATTGAATCATGGGCCATGAATAATCATTTACAGGGAAATAATTAATTAATCCCTTTCTTTTTTGAATTAGAAAGGTTTCACATCTTTTCATTTTGGATATGAAGAAGGAACGCTTGCAACAATTGTCCAACTGCAAATCCAAAGAATCAAAATTCATCTTCTAATAATGAAACGAAGGATTTCTTTTTAATTATTGGCCATTCGGTCAAAAAATTTAGGTTAAAATAAGTTAAACAAGCCATAATCCACTTCTCGTTTCCTGTATTCAAAATATCGTTTTGTATGGGATACCAAATAAAATGATGTGATGGTTTTGTACAAATACAAATAATTGAAATTTAAACAAAATAAAAACAAATATGGCTTAATTCCCGACAAAATTTTATTATAATCTTTTTCATTTTTCGATATTTTATTTATTAATAAAATCGAAATTTTGAATTGTTATATTGCGATATCAGAAATAGGCCAATAAATTTTATACCAACTTATTTGTATATTTAAATTTAACTGATTTTTACTTTTTATATATATGTTAAAAATAAATTTAGTTCATATTAAGGCGCATGTATTTTCCGATAAGATGGCGTAGTGTGTCATAAAAAGTATGCCCAAAAAATCAAATAATTCAAAAATTTGCCAAGAGATGTCAGAATGGTAGCTAATATTATTTAATGCATTTGGTTGATTTTCATTGATCTTTTAACAATAAATACTTTATAAATGTTATTATAGATTATGTATGTTTTATAAAAGCATAAAAATATATAAATATAGGCCAGATATAGGCTAATACTATATCGGTTGTTAGACTAGCCTGCCATCTATTGCAAGAATGCTGAACTAATTTGACATTTGATTTTTAAATAAATCATCTAAGCTTATTTTAAAACTTTCTTAATTAATATCTGATTAAAATAATAACAATAAATTCATTTTTAAATTTAAAAAAAAAAATTAAATATTATTGGGACGGATTGTTTTTTTGTATTTGCTTGATAACAAAAAATTAATTACGATAATTTTTTAATAAGTCATTAAACAAATTATAGCTCGATGACCCAATAATCTCTTATGAATTTAATTCATCTAAAAAAAAACCGCATTGAAAAATTCCTTATAATAAGTATTCTTGGAAGATTATTGAGATTAGTTCTGATGTAGGTGAATCAAGAATAAAACAATTTGTTTTTTATGTAGGGTTTATTGGCATGCGACTGCAGCTACAGTTTCGAGGTTTTACTGCTCATCTTCAGGCCTAAGAACAGAAAATATTTTGGTATCAGCTAGATAGCAACTTGTCTTTCTTTAATTTTACTTTACATTATTAAAACAGCCATCAATGACCATATATATATTATTTTGTTTTATTTTGGAAGTTATTAAATTCTAATACTGTTTAATTTTTATTTTTATATATTTACCAAAAAATCCTATCACTCCTTATCTTTTAATTTTCAGAGCAAAGATGCTTGAAAGAATTTTTTGATGACAAAATGTCCGTTTCAATATTAGGAACCTTTTAAAAATAGAAAAGTTGTAGTCAGAACTCAGCGTTGGAGGTGTATTTTTAAGACTGGAAAAAAAATTTTTTGTTTTTATTTTTCTTATTTTTTAACATATACTGTATATATTTTTTGTTGGAAATTGAAAATTAGTAATTAATTAATTACATAAAAAACAAATTGTTTTATTCTTGATTCACCTACATCAGAACTAATCTCAATAATCTTCCAAGAATACTTAGTGAATATTTATATTAGTACTACTCCACATTAAAAATTCCTTATAATAGTCTAGTTTTTTTTTAAAGTACGTTTAGACGTCGCTCCTGAACCCTCTTAAATGTTTGGGCAACTAAGATTTTGTAATTTGTGTAAACAAATATCTATTATAATAAATTTGTTTAGAAGAGAACTAATTTCTGTATAAATTTGTTTGACTGGCCATAGGTCCTGAGGATGAGTGCGATGGGCA
Source organism: Euborellia annulipes (assembly GCA_023213315.1). Classification (NCBI taxonomy): domain Eukaryota; kingdom Metazoa; phylum Arthropoda; class Insecta; order Dermaptera; family Anisolabididae; genus Euborellia; species Euborellia annulipes. The sequence continues at coordinate 7,038 of JAKCPI010024001.1, read as the reverse complement.
CTCGAAACGCCAACAAAATAAAAACGTTTGTTTTTATTGTTCACCTTGTCTGCCTCATTTTATAATAATTCAGCTAATAAGATCATAACAAATTTTTATCAAAATACTCAAGTGGCAGCCAGAGTAATTTAAATAAATCTAAACCAAGTCTAAATATACACAGATGCCGGAAAACAAAAATAAATAGAATTTTTCTTTATTTTTTTTTTAACAGTCAAGAAAAAGAACACTTGACCCTCAGGTCAAGAGATTGATTTATGTAGAATCCATTTGTGAAGTCTAATGACCTTAGCATTCAAGAAATTAACGTTGTAGAGAAAATACAAATAGAATTCTACAAAAAGATTGGAGATCAGTTAATTCTTAGTTTATGGATTAGCTAGAAGGTGTTTTTGTTCCTTTCTATTTCGTTTATTATAAAAAGAGAGTGGGAAGGAATTTGACTCATTTGTGTTTCCATTCACGATGAACAGTGCAAGAGAGAGAGAGAGAGAGAGAGAGGCAAGCAAGCAAGCAAATCCGCCAGGAGATCATGAAGACATGCAGGAATTTGTCCGATCAAGAATCTTTTTTTTTTCTTTTTTTCAATTTTAACTTTTAAATTAAATCAAATCAAATATAAGAAGCCAAGAAGATGAGAGAATTGCTTTGTGTTATGAAAATCAGAAAAGTGGCTGGTCAAAAATAAATAAAACGTTAATTAGAAATGGAGAGGACGTGGATATCGTCAAATCTGCTTTTATCCGGCAGCCACCTGCTTACACTATATCTTTTATCTTCAGGGGCGCTGGAACGAATTTGAGTCAGAGAGGGGGGGGGGGGGGGCAACCTACTTAAAAAATAAATAAATAAATAAAGAAAAATAAAAATATTTATTTCCTTCAAAAAGTACGCCTATAAAACAAATCTACTATAGTTTATAACAGTGGTTTCCAAACTTTTTGATTAAAAAACATTTAAGCATATGACGCCTCTCCCCCCCCCCCTCCTCATTTTGTAAAATAATACAAAAACAAACATTTTTTAATGCTAAAAAATATAAATTAAGGTGGAGAAAAAAAAAATGCCCTCGGGGGCTTGGTGAAGAGGTTAGCGTGCTAACCTCGTATACCAAACGTCGCGGGTTCGGACCCCGGGCAGTCCGATGATTTTATTTAAGCCAATTGGATATCAAATGGCTTAAATAAGAATGCCTGGACCCCATATATGTATAATAAATCAATAACGGTTATCGTAAAAGTCTTAAATGGCCTAAGTTGCCGAAAAGACAGTGTGAATGTGTGTGTGAGTGTGAATGAGAAAAAAGTGTGAATGTTTAAAAAAAAAAAAGCAATGCAGACAAAATTATTTCTTTTATTGTAACGTTTCGGGCACTGGTTTAGGCCATCTTCAGAGCCGGAGGTGACAATAAATAAAATTTTAATTTTCATTCAAAATTTCATTTATTCTCGGCTCTGGCTCTGAAGATGGCCTAAACCAGTGCCCGAAACGTTACAATAAAATAAATAATTTTGACTGTATATGTCTTGGTATTCTTTTTTTGACTCCGCCTTAATAATACTTCCATCCCCAAAGACATACGTACTTCACAATAAATTTATATAAAAAAATATATATTTTTTTATTTATTCCTATTTATACATTTTCTGTTGCTCATTGGATGTTTGTAAGAGGGGATTGAAGAGAGTTCTTTTCTCTTGAGGTTTTAAACATCTCAATAATGTACCAGTATATTTATATAATTACATAAATTAATTCTATGGCTTCAATATTATTATTTTGAACTATTTTGTTATTTTTTTGTTATTTAAACTTTATGTATACTTTTTCTTTTTATTTTTGTATGAGCAATGAGACTCAATTATGTTATATTTCTTAACTACTCTTATTATTAATTAAAATATATATTTGTAGTGCTATCCACTAATTGGGAGTTTACTCCATGTTGGATAGCCCATTTTTCTTGGAAATAAAAAAAAAAATAAAATAAAACTAGCATCATATGGAAAATTGCTCGCTGTGGTTAACATTCGTGCCTCCCCTTAGACTAGTCTGCGCATCCTCCCTAGGGAGGAGCGCCTCACAGTTTGGAAAACTCTGGGCTATAGCCTAAAAAAAAATTTTTGATAAAATCACTAATAAATTTGTAAAAATTTCTTTTTTTAAAGGAAATAAATATTTTTATTTTTTTGAAGAGATAATCTCAAGTTTTCATGTTATCTACTATAGGATGCCGGGGGGGGGGGGGAGCAATGCACCCTTGCCCCCTCCCCCAGTTCCAGCGCCTATGCTTCTATATACTGTATATATAAATGAAATGGGAAAAATGTATTATGTATGTATTTGTTCTATATAAATCCACAATTTTCATTGAATTTATTTGAAATTAAGTACACATATAGTACATGTACCAGGGTACACGTAGTAATAATTTGAATCTCTTAAATATTTTGGAATCATTATTATAATCAAATTTCTTCAATATGGGAACACAAAATAGACAAGTTGGCTTGGAAATTAGAGAGGCGGTGGGTTGCTTTGTTACCAGCTTTCTGGGTATACAACTAATGTAAGAACTGTGGGAGAAGCTAAGCAACAGTTGAAAAAAAAGAAGAGAGCACGCATACGACTGTCATAAATACCCATACCCTTTTGAGCTGTGCCCCGTCGCTTGAACTCAAGATCCTTCCTTAATATCTTAACACTTGCATTGCAACAAGAAATATTCCAAATTGGCAATAAACTTGCCCGCCGGAGGCGAGAAAGGGGGTCCAGGGGGCGCCGTCGAAGTTTCAGTTTCGCTAGATGCAAGACGCTTTGTGATTGTATCTTAATTTATATCTGAAGAAGGCAGATTCGTTTTTAGACTGGTTATATCTTACTTATTAAAGCAGGGAACCTATGGCCTTCTATTTAAATGACTGTTACTCACTCACTAATGAATATTTTTCACTCTCAGTTATTGGGTGTACGAGAAAAATTAATAAATTCAATCCAATAGCAACACTCAAGGTGAATGAAACTAATAACTCAGTTCACATGGATATTTTTTTATTTTCTAAACTTTACCTGTAAAGGCTTCTTTTTTCTAATTTGGTCATATGGGTCAATGGACCATTCAAAGACGTAGCAGCGGCCACTTCCTCTCAATAGGTCATCCATCTCTCTATTTCATTTGACTCGGACAATGATAATAGTATCGAAGAGAAGGTCTCAGTATAGGAAATATTTCTAACAACATTTTACTAGTAGAATAATTACCTAATTTCAAAACTCAACCCCTAAGGTGTTGCAAAATATAAGACAAAAAAAAACAAAAAAAAATTGTGAAATAAGTATATAATTTGATTTAATTGGGCCCTGTTACGCATTAGTGTGTCAAGCGCCGGCTACCGAGATTTGAGAAAATTAACATTAAAGTTTTTTTTTCTTTACATTGGATTATATATAATTTTTTTTTGTCAATTTTGCAAGTAGCATTAAATATAAATTTTTTTAGGACATATTTCATAAAAAAATACTATTAATTATAGCATTTGAAACAATATTCCGTGCTTAACTCAATTTTTAATTTTTTTGGCGCTTGACACACTATTGCATAACAGGGTCCAATTAATATTCACTTCTTCCTATATATGATCAGCCGTTTAACCTCAAAAGAATGCGGCAGAGAGATAGAGAGAGAGATAAATCAATGGATTAGAATATATTGACCCCAGATTTCATGGATAAAAATGTTTGTGTTGCGTGTTATTTATCCTTTTACCCTCTCTCCTATTCTACTTGCTATTTGTATATAAAAGTGATCAGATCTGTGCTGCACTCTTGTGGCGAATTGATCAACTGAAATTTACTTGCTTCTCTTCTGCTGCACTCTAGCGGAGGACAAGCGAAACTGATTGAATTTTTAATAATTATTGTAGTGAGATCCAATATTCCAATACAATGCCTGCTTGAGGATTTGTTTACATTAAATAAATATTTTTTAAATTAAAAAAAAAAAAAAACTAGATTATCTGAGAAAGGAATTGCATTAAAATTATTTCCTACTTTGAGAAGAACAAGTAAAGTGTGAGATTGCTTCTTTCTCATCCTTATAATTTTATTCTTGTTTCAATTACACTTTGTGCTATTGTTATATTGTGGCTGAATCATTCATCACACGTTACTCTAATGTTGTTTGCATTCCAAATCACTTGCCATCGTCGTCTTTTTTCGTTCTTACCAGGGGCGTATATAGAAATTTTTTTCGGGGGGGGGGGGGGGGCCCGAACTCAAAAATTTTTCTGCGGAAAATTTTTTTTTTTTAAGAAACTAAATTTTTTTCACACGAAATTTTTTGCGGAACATTTTTTTTTCTTTTGCGGAATCAAAGTTTTCCACCCTGCGGAAAAATTTGTTGCGCTGATGTCTGTATATCCCTATATATGTATATGTGTTTGGGAAATTTCGGGGGGGGGGGGCCCGGGCCCCCCGCCCCCCCCCCCCCCTATATACGCCCCTGGTTCTTACTCTTATTATTAGGGTAGGAAACACGCTTGATACTTAAGAACCAACTTGCCTATAAGGCAAGATATCATAAGTAATGGAAATTTGTATTAAAAGGCCACAAATAAATCTTTAATATATATAATAGCGGAGTGTCCGTCTGTCCTCATTGATCAAGACAGGTCCACAGACGGACATTCTATAGTCTATATAGCTTTTGACCTTCTCTTACCTCTATATATTTTGACGGATATACACGTTTTAGGGTCCCCTGAATCCAAAAAATCTGGTGTGACTGGCGCACAGCACACAACTTTCTCTTACCTTCGGTAATCGAAAGTTGTGTACTGTGCTTGTCACACCAGATTTTTTTGTGTCGACATGTATTTAGTTCCCGGCAGTAGGGAATATTTGAATTCAGATGTAAAATTTATAAGTATGGAAAAATATTTATATTTTGTTACTATGGCAACCATTTCTCCTATCTTTCCTATGAAGCACAAGAGTAAAGTGTGCTTCAAACAATTTTGAGGGCAAAACGAGAATATACATTTGGAAAGAGCATCTAAAAAATAATTGATTTTTGAATTTTAATCAAAATCGTTAGAGCGAATTTTGAGAAAATCGAAAAAAAACTGAAAAAGTACATCAGTAAAGTACTAGTACTCTTTGGCCGATTTTGATTAAAAGCTTATTTTTCCGGTCCCGGGGGGTGTTTAACTTAAATATAAAATTTCAGCCTCATAGCTATATTCCTTCATGCTTAAAATTTGACACCCACCCACCCACACACCCACAGACATAGACATGTCGCGAAAACCACTTTTTGGATTCAGGGGACCTCAAAACGTGAAGATCCATCAAAATCTCGACATCGAATTTTTGACATGAATCCAATTCTTTCTCTCTATATATATATTACATATATACATAGGTAAGAGAAAGTAAAAGTGGTTTTCGCGACATGGTCTGACTGTGTGTGTTCAATTTAAAGGATGAAGGAATTGATCTATGAGGCTGAAATTTTATATTTAAGTTAGGCATCTCCCTGGAGCGTGAAAATAAGCTTTTAAACAAAATCAGCCAAAGAGTACTAGTACTTTACTGATGCACTTTTTCAGATTTTTTCAATTTTCTCAAAATTTGATCCAACGAATTTGATTAAAATTCAAAAATCAATGATTTTTTCGATGCTCTTTAAAATGTATATTCTCATTTTGCCATTGAATCTTGTATGTCGACACAAAAATCTGTTGTGACACAGACCACAACTTTCGATTAGCGAAGGTAAGACAAAGTTGTGAGCGACCAGTCACACTAGATTTTTGATTAATATTTCCACAAATTGTTCCTGGATATCATGAGAGAAGGAGAGAATGAGTAGCTAGGTAATAGTCCATCGTATCATCTGAATGAAACAAATAAAAACCTATAACTAGACCAAATATAAATGAAATGACTTATTGAAGCGATTAAACGAGGTAGCAAGACTCTCCTTTTTTAATGACTAACGACAAGATTAAGGAAATCTTATCTTAGTAAAGTCGTAGATTTATAATCCTATACAAATTCGTTTTTTTAATTACAAATCTTCTAATCGTTATCACATTTGATCCAGAGTAAACACCTTAATTATAATCACTAAGGTTCAAAAGATTTGCTGAGAAATTTGTGGTTCTCAATAAAGTTGTTTTTTTCATCCTTATTGGATCCAGAATTCTTCTTCTTTTATATAAATGGCCTCGCTATTTTTACCATTCCTCAACTCCAGAGATATAAACGAATAAAAAAACTTAATATCCTTTTGACTTGAAAAGTAAAGGTAATTTCAAAAAATTTACACAATTTAAAAATTTTTTCATCTTCATTTAATATGCAGAAGGGTAAAAATTAAAGAATGGAATGACTTTCCTTATTGTCTTGACTTTTTCGGATAACCTACAAATACGTGGTTATCTTAAAAATGCTAGGAGATAATTTTTTTTTTCTACCCTTTGAGGCCAATAAGATTAGATTTTTTTTTTTATTATTATTGAAATCGATGGGTACCGGGGGACGTTCCACATGCGTGTTTCTATGGGCCACCAATCCACGATTCAAATGTGCTTTGGCATTGCCTGGTATCAACGATCTTGGTGAAAAAAAGCAAATGTTAATTTAATTTTGCATTTTGCTGATTTCCTTGCAAATCACCAATATGCAGTAGATGGGAATTTCTTTAAATTCAGGTAAGAAATTCCTCGAGGAGTTTTCAAAAGAGGCGCCAGGCCAGGCATAGGAAGAATTTGTCCTTAAAAGGGAATTCATCAAACGTTGACCTGATTTTACTGGCTTCTACACGAGCGGCATTCATTCTACTCCTTTGAGGCCCCCTTTGGGGTTATTTAGCTCTTCAGATACCCTTTTTCTTTTCGTTGAAATCTTTTCACTCTAATTCATTCTTTAAAATTAAATATTTACGAGATTTAGGGCCGGTGGCTTCAGTTCTAATAAACTAGCAAATCATCGATATAGTAAATAAGAACATGCTTAACCTTCGAGTTAAAAAAA
>JAKCPI010024000.1:0-10739 GCA_023213315.1 Euborellia annulipes | reverse complement strand
CAAAATAAATTATTTTAATGTGGAAACCAGCGCGCTGGTGTATTTTCTCCGAAAACCTTATATATTAATTGATTTGGATACAAATCAATTGAAATAAATAGGGACCGGTTCTAAATGGCCACGATGCCCGAAAAATACCATAAATAAATTTAAAAAAAAAAGAAAAAAAACTCAATGGCCTCGGTCCAAAATGAAAAAATTAAAAAAAAAAACATATTATATTTAAAAAATCTGGTGTGACTGGCGCACAGCACACAACTTTCTCTTACCTTCGGTAATCGAAAGTTGTGTACTGTGCTTGTCACACCAGATTTTTTGTGTCGACTATGTATTTAGTTCCCGGCAGTAGGGGAATATTTGAATTCAGATGTAAAATTTATAAGTATGGGAAAATATTTATATTTTGTTACCATGGCAACCATTTCTCCTATCTTTCCTATGAAGCACAAGAGTAAGTGTGCTTCAAACAATTTTGAGGGCAAAACGAGAATATACATTTGAAAGAGCATCTAAAAAATAATTGATTTTGAATTTTAATCAAAATCGTTAGAGCGAATTTTGAGAAAATCGAAAAAAACTGAAAAAGTACATCAGTAAAGTACTAGTACTCTTTGGCCGATTTTGATTAAAAGCTTATTTTCCGGTCCCGGGGGGTGTTTAACTTAAATATAAAATTTCAGCCTCATAGCTCAATTCCTTCATGCTTAAAATTGAACACACACACCACCCCACCCACCCCCCACCCACACACCCACAGACAGACCATGTCGCGAAAACCACTTTTTTGGATTCAGGGGACCTCAAAACGTGAAGATCCATCAAAATCTCGACATCGAATTTTTGACATGAATCCAATACTTTCTCTCTATATATATATATTACATATATACATAGGTAAGAGAAAGTAAAAAAAGTTACAATCACTTACAAAAGAAATCTGTTAATAGCCTAATCAAGAGAGAGAAAACGAGGCAAAGTTCTATAGCTTCAAATGATAATCACATACAAATCAAATATTGTATCAGGAAATGAGGGGGAGGGTTTTTTTTTTCTAAACATGAGATATTAAAAGAGAGACTATGATCTTTCTCAAGAAAAAAGTAATTAATATTTGCGATATGAACTAATAAAATTGATATTGTCAGGCTCAGGACTTACCTAGAGCAGAGGTCGAGAGAGAGCCTCCAAGTGCGCTCAGATGTTGATGATCAAACGACAGTGTCGATGATGAAGGAGAAGACAACCTCTAGCAACAGTCGCCCCTGTAAAGGATAAAAATTCTATTATTTGAAGAAAGACAGAGTTTACTAAAAAATATTATGGATAAAAGATTTCTAAGAGAAAATAGTATTAATAATTTAATTGGAATGGAAAATGGGAAATGTACAACCCTACCACCCTCTGGTTTCATTATTGAAATTAATAGATAATTTTATAAATTAAAAAATATAAAAATAAAATGTTAACCCTTTATGGAAATGAAATATGCAAATAATAAATACCTTTTAATTGGAGTGTGTGATGTTTTATTTCGGAATAGAAGAGAGGCACTTTGCAGAGAGATGAGTTCAATCGACTGGCCCCTTGCTCGAGGTGAATCAAACTAAATCACTTGCTTGCTTGCTTATGCTTTTTATTTAAAAATACTTTCCATTTGCGTAAATAATCTTTCTTTGATCATGTTGATGACGAACATGGATTCTCTTCCTTCTGAAACAAAGAAATATTTATTTATTATTTTTTATCCTGTTCTATTTTAAATATTAATTTAAATAAAGATTATTTTATTAAATAATTGTTTTATTTATCCCGTAATCCTTTCCTAAATATCCCTTACAACTAGAGTATATTGGAATAAGCTATTTGGTTTTTTTCTAAAATAAACTAATTAAAATTTCGAATATATGAACTCAATTTTTCCTTTCCATCCTTCTTAGAAATTTTAATCATTAATTAGAAATGCTTAATAAATTAACCAATAGTGTATTTACATGAGAGATAAATAGAGGGATGGAGGGAGACTGAGTTGCTTCTGTTTAAAATTTTTAAGACTTACTTTATACAGTCACCCTTAAATAATAAATCCCCTATTAAATAAATCGCTAATGCGGTTGCAATAATTTTTTATTTTCTAATATATTCAATAGTTAAATTTAGATTCCTATGGAATTTTTTATAATAAAATGCGAAATGTTATTAAATGAAAAGAATAAAAAACAAAATTCTGCGATTTTTAGGAAAACTTTATTGAAATAAATATAATTGAATAGGTTTTATTTTGTGAATAAGCCTTCCGATCGACCTAACCCTGTTGGTGCCCGTGTAATGGCTGCCATACCTTATTACGACTGTAATTATAAGTTGTTGCACAACTGGATTTGATGATGAAAATAAAGAATAAATTATAATAGGGGCCAGTTCCCTTTATTACGAAAATATAGCGATCGAGATTAACTTTCGAATTTTAATATAAAATCATTTGTAACCTTTTATTAATTTTATTTGTTTTAAATTATAAATTATTGTATCTCTATCTTCTCTTTAGATAAAAGTATCCTTAATTACTCTCGGTCTTAATTTTGAATGCTTATTAAAAATTAAATAATTTGGATTAAGTGATAATGCGTATTTACGATTTCTCAAACCAAAGTTTCTCAATAGCGTTGTATTATAATTGATTATTATTGAACACTTTTTTTTTTTTATTTATTTGCCCCTTCCAGCCGTAGGGGCCATTGGAAAAGTATACAATTACATAATACTTAAAAAAGGTAAACTAGTAAAACAACATTATAAAAGAACATAGTAAAACAACAATAAGTACAAAGTAAAATAACATAATAAAAGAACACCCTACATTTCCAGGCCGGTAACGGCTTTTTAACGTGACAACGTCTTTTGCTTGACTTCAAAAAAAATTTATTTTTCTCTTACCTATATTGAAATATAAAGAGAGAAAGTATTGTTTTTTTTTTTTTTACTAGTAGTTTGTTTTCATAAATAAACATGTTCAAACATTTTATGACAATATATGACAGGTGTGGCTTTTTTTATCCATTAAGGGCGACATATGCTTAAAAAATGAGGTTTTTCGAGAAAAAAACTAATTTTGGAGTTAATTACTCGGGATTTTTTTATTTATTCTATTAGAGGTTTTCTCTCTGCACCAAATGACATCTCATTTAGTCTGATCTGATTGGCCGTTCGGAATCTACAGGGGATTAAAATTTCGAAAAACGAAATCCCGCCGAGTGCTCTCATGCGGTAAAATGACGTCATATCAAAAAAATGAAAAAATTACCTCTGGGCATTGGACCACTCTTTCTAAAACTATATTTAGATTTAATGTAGCTTTTACGGTCAAGTAGCTAGGCGTTACATAAATAGGGCTATTTTTCGATATTTTTTTGCCTAAAAAATGAGGTTTTTCGAGAAAAAACTAATTTTGGAGTTAATTACTCGGGATTTTTTTACTTATTCTATTAGAGGTTTTCTTTCTGCACCAAATGACATCCCATTTAGTCTGATCTGATTAGCCGTTCGGAATCTACAGGGGTTTAAAATTTCGAAAAACGAAATCCCGCCGAGTGCTCTCATGCGGTAAAATGACGTCATATCAAAAAAATGAAAAAAATTACCTCTGGGCATTGGACCACTCTTTCTAAAACTATATTTAGATTTAATGTAGCTTTTACGGTCAAGTAGCTAGGCTTTACATAAATAGGGCTATTTTTCGATATTTTTTTGCCTAAAAAATGAGGTTTTTCGAGAAAAAACTAATTTTGGAGTTAATTACTCGGGACTTTTTTACTTATTCTATTAGAGGTTTTCTTTCTGCACCAAATGACATCCCATTTAGTCTGATCTGATTAGCCGTTCGGAATCTACAGGCGTTTAAAATTTCGAAAAACGAAATCCCGCCGAGTGCTCTCATGCGGTAAAATGACGTCACGTATCAAAAAAATGAAAAAATTACCTCTGGGCATTGGACCACTCTTTCTAAAACTATATTTAGATTTAATGTAGCTTTTACGGTCAAGTAGCTAGGCGTTACATAAATAGGGCTATTTTTCGATATTTTTTTGCCTAAAAATGAGGTTTTTCGAGAAAAAAACTAATTTTGGAGTTAATTACTCGGGACTTTTTTACTTATTCTATTAGAGGTTTTCTTTCTGCACCAAATGACATCCCATTTAGTCTGATCTGATTAGCCGTTCGCAATCTACAGGGGTTTAAACTTTCAAATTAGAATTTACCGCAGCACGGTAAAATAAAATGGTAGGAAAAAAATAAATGGTGAAATCTTTAGCTGAAAACTCATTCTTTCTAACCGTATATTTCCCATAATTATATCTCTTAAGACAGAAGAGTTATTAAAGCCGATAAACTTTTTCGTGCATGCCCCTCTATAGACACATGATTTGTAAGACGTTGTCACAAAAAATTGTAAAATAACATTATAAAAGAACAAAATAGAATAAGATAATAAAAGAACATAGTACAGGAACAAGATAAAATAACATCATATCAATAGTGTAAAATAATGGGATGCTGACGTGGAATGATGGACAGTTATAGGTTTATCTGGCATGTTCTAATATAGTCTATAACGGGCTTGATGATATTTTCGTTGGTTTTCTGGAGGATATCGATGAATTGTGGTGGATCTCGGAAATGGGGTTGAATTTGGTTTAGTAGAGAATTGCGTTGAATTATGTAGTGGGGACATTCTAAAATAAGGTGTTCTGGAGTGGCTGGAGCGATCTGACAGTTACATAATGGTGAGGGTATTACGGAGATTCTATAGAGGTGAGCATTGCAATATGAATGGTTTATTCTGATTCTGTTATATATTGTTATTTCTTCTCTTGTTAAATGTGGAGTGTATTTGAACCAGGATTGCCCGGGAGATTTTTTTATTTTAGCTAGGGCTGAGCCCTTCGTTTGGCTGCTATTGGACCAGATCGTTTGCCATTTTTGTTTTATTCTATTGTTTATAATAGATATTAGGTCTCGCCACGGTACCGCTTCGTTGAGAAAGGGTCCTCTGTGTGCTGCTCGTTTGGCTAAGTAGTCAGCTATTGCATTTTCCTGATTGCCTAAATGGCTTCGAATCCATGAAATTGCTACCTCTTGACCATTTGTGTAGGTTTCCTTCAAAAGGACGGCTATTTGAAGTTGAATACGGGATATTTTTTTTGCTGTTTTTACCGATAGAATAGAAGCTAGGGCAGATTTAGAGTCTGAAATTATGTTGGCCTTTTTTATTTTGTTTACTTTTATATAGCTGAGAGCCTCTCTTATAGCTATTAGCTCTGCCGAGAAGATGGTCATTGAGGGTTCTAGCTTGAACATGTGGAACGATAGGTTTGTGGCATTAAAGAAGGCACATCCTACGGTACTGTCTAGGGTTTGGAAAAAACCGGAAAATTTTGAAAACCGGTTTTTCGGTTTTTTACAAAGCTAAAAACCGGTAAACCGGTTTTAAACCGGTTTTTTTTCAACTTCTGTTTAGAAAGGGCCACCATTTTTGGAAGTTAAATTAATTTGTATACAACATAATTTAGAAATATTTTATGGTTTGGTACGGAAAAAGATCCCTTGACCTTTAGTATTAATAAACAAAAAATGTTCCTTAAATTAATCAATGAAAAAAAAATATTCAAAACAATATTTAATCGAATTATTTTTTAATAACCGCGCCCCTGTCTGCGACGGACCGTTGCCTTTTCTTAATTATGTAAAGAAAATTATTATTATTTTTTATTTTTTCAAAACACACACTCTTTTGTTGATGTGTATCAGGATGATGAAAGAAAAGCAGCTAGTATTTATTTCGTTTATTTAATACCCATTAGGCTGACGTTACGGTCTCGGTCGAGACCATCTTCAGAGCTCCAAAATAGCAAGGATGAGGATAAATTTTAAAATTACAATTTTCTTTCAACATATTATATATACATATATGTTGAAAGAAAATTGTAATTTTAAATTTATCCTCATCCTGGCTATTTTGGAGCTCTGAAGATGGTCTCGACCGAGACCGTAACGTCAGCCGACCCCGAAACCCTAAGCCCCTAGAAGATAATGTCTTCTCTCTGAGCCATGGGTCACGGGCTAATTTATAATTTGAATACAAGTATTACTGAAGAAAAAATAAAAAAATAAAAAAAACCGAATTCGGTTTTTTGGGAAAAACTTCGGTTTCACGGTTTTTGAAAATTAGCCAAAAAACCGGTATACCGGTTTCGGTTTCCACCGGTGTCCAAACCCTAGTACTGTCATATTTCGATCCATCTGTGTAAATTAAGGAGTCGAATTTTTCACCCGGTTTGATGGGTGTATTGAACACTTGGCCTGAGAAATTCCCTTTTTGCGACCGAAATGTCTTTATGAATATTTTATTTAAATTATTAGATTATTATTTACTAGGTCCATTAAATTTTGATTTTCTTGCCAATTTACTTAAAAATATGAGTTTCTGATAATCAGATCAATTTTATCTTTTTCTTTTTAAATAATTTATTTTAAATATTTCTTAGAATTTATTGATTAAATGATTTTTCCCTATGGAATATAACTCAGTATCAGCTCAAAATATATATTAATATATACAGTATATAATGTAGCGAGAAAACTGGCTAGATAATAAATAGATCTAAATTATAAAATTGTGAATGAACCCCCCTCAAAACAATTAAACATTTATAAATAGTCTATATGAATTTGCTGGTCCAGGGACTGACTGCCATTCTTATGCCGGGTTGCAAGAAAACAGTTCTGTAAACATTTAAATGTCTGTTAGTAAACATCGCTTTGGGCTTTAAAATTATAGGCTGTTGCTAAAGCAACTTTAAAGGAACCGTTAACTATTCCCTACTGTTAAGATATATAGATAGATGCAAAACGATTGGGCCCCCGAAAATGACAGCTCTCTATGTAGTTGACCATTTGACCGCAAGGGCGCATTGTCAAATTGCATAATTTATAATAGTACCAAAATTATAAAAGAAATAAAAATATTAATTATATTTGTATTCTTTAAATTTTAATTGTTAATATTAGGTTACAAAACAAAAAATGTTTAAATATTTAAATATTCGTAAAATAAAAATAATAAATACGTTAGTTGCTCTGACTTTCAGATGTTAAATTACAAAGAAACTGGGAACATACTATAACCACACTTTTTCTCTTCGTCAGATGAATATCTATAATAATTAATAATATCGCTTAATGCGTTTCAGAAACTAAAGAAAACTTAATTAAATTAATGTATTTCTATCCTACCTCTCTCGCGTGATAATATAGTCACTAAATTCTTATTTATTTTAATGAAACAAATCAGGTTAGTGGATACTTTATAGTTTAAAGCTCCGAATTTCAACCTTTAGTTTAAATACAGCTTTTACGAACCAATCATCTTTAAATACGTTCTTGCAACCCAAAATTATTTAGCGGAAGGTTTAAACCAACAAAAAGCGTTTAACGAGCCGTTAAATACGTTCTTGCAACCCGGCATTAATAACTCAATGCTTATGTATATTATGTCCACTAAATCACGACTTGTACAGAAACGCAGAAATGATTTGGGTGTCTATCAGGCCCTGGCAACTCCTATAGGGAATATGTTAAGGGTGGGGTGGCTTGGAAGAATCAGCGTATTGGCCATCGGTACATATTTATTAATTAAAAAAATATATATATATATTGCCAAAAGATTAAAACCCTTAAATGGAAATGGGTGCCATGGTAACTAAATATAAATATTAGAAATGGTTGCCATGGTAATGAAATATGAATATTTCAAAGAAAAGTATGTTAAAAAGACCTTAAATCCTAATTTTTTAGATAAAGAAATAAATAATTTGTAATTAAAGTATATAAAAACACGCTCATAATCACATGGAAGGTTGTGCCAAAATTTCAAAGCAATCGGTCCAGTACTTTCGGAGATCATCGGCCACATACAAACGAACATTTACATTTTTATTTATATAGACATTTGGATATTAAAAATTTTACCAAATTTTATTAAAACCAATCGAAATTCTTTAAAGAAAGTATGTTTTCCAATTTATAAACATTAATTCTATATTAAATAATCTGTTCTCGAGCCGCGCCATTCCCAACCTGCCCTGGCGGGCGGCGTCTCGGGACGTGATCAGTAGTTTTCCCCTTAATTTTAAAGCCCATATGGTTTTTGCCCAAATGAAAATACACTGAATCAAGTTTAAAATAATTAAATATTCGCCCTGCCCGGCCTGTGGGTTTTGAAGACTATGAAAAAATTATGGGCGGGTAGCAAGTCTAAATTTCACTTTAATAATCTGATTAGGAGGACGGGCATGTAAATGAAATCGGATGGGCAAGGACCTATTAAAAAATAAAGGGTCGGACTAAGCCGAGCGCACAACTTTGCCCACCCACTATTCAAGAAAAGAATATATTGCCCTCCCCCCTAGAGCCCCCTAATGGTCCGATGGTATATTATATATCATTTTACTCAGAAGAAATTCTAGTTTCTGAATATTTCTCAATATATAAAAAAAATAATAGGTTATGTGAGAAAAAAATATTTGCCCCTCCCCCCATCTAATGGTCCGATGTTTAGCAAAAGCTTTTCACTTCTTGGCCTCTACCCCTAGTTTATGGGTGCAAAATTTCAAAACAATTGAACAAATAGTTTTTGAGTTTTCGTTGACGAAAAAATTTACCACAGACACACACACACACACACACACAGACATCATTCCAAAAACTTCTTAAATGGATTCAGGGGACCTCAAAACGAATTTTGGCAGCTTCAGAAAAATTTCGATTTTTTTACGATTACATTAACTTTACCTCAACCTACGGTTGATGGGCAAAGTTAAAAATAAACAATTTTAAAATATTTCTTTTTTCTGACATCTGAAAAAGTTTATTATTTATTATAAATTTAAATATGTAAAAAAAAATTAAATATTTTTAAATAATTTTTTTTTTTATTTGATGTATTATTTAAAACTTTTTATTAAATAAAAGAAATTTTATACAATGTATGATTCAGGGGTATCATACATCGTCAAAGTCTTAAATGGCCTAAGTTGCCGAAAAGACTGTGTGAATGTGAGTGTGAATGAGAAAAAAGTGTGAATGTTTAAAAAAAAAAAAATTCCTAGACATTCATTCATTCATTCACTAAATTTTCGTCGATACGGGAGGGTTTGAAAAATTTCTGGGTCTGAAGAATGGTAAAAATACCCGGCGCTAAGTAAAAAAAAATAAGAATATGAGCCAAATGAAATGTTGTGGTCGTGGAAGGCTCTATGAGGGAATGAATTGAAAATGATTTTTTTGCTATGTTTTGAAGATATCTAAAGAAAAAATTGAAATAATCTATAATTTCGTTGATTTTAGATACTAAGCCATGCCTGAGAATACTGCAATGTGGATCATTCAGAGCAATCAAACAAAAAAAAAAATTTCTTACATTTTAGAAGTGGTTTTAAATACCCTAAACAATGTCTGAATTAAATGAAATGGTATTCATTTTTTACAAAATTTAATCTAGAATGTGAAAACCTTTGGATATCCAAGATATCTTTTACCATTAAAAAGATATAGCTAAAATTGTATACAAATATCTCGAAAATAAAATATCTACTTAAAAGTTTGTCTCGTGATTGACGAATAGATAGTATACTAAACCATGTCTGAGAATACTGTAATGTAGCTCATTTTTTTCCAAATTTAATGTAAAAGAATAGAAAAATATGAAATTGAAGATATCTCTTACCATTCAAAAAATATAGCCGAAAATTGAAAGAAACTCTTCAAACAAACAAACAAAAAATAAAAATTTCTTCCATTTTTAGAAAAAGTTTAAAGAACTTAAATAGAGGCTTATCAGGTCCAAACTGGGCTCGTTTTAAAGGAAATTTAATGTAGATTATAAAAAGTAAATCATATCTAAGACATTGATAATCGTTTAAAAAATATGGCCATGAATATGAAAAAAATTAATACAAAAAAATTTTGTATCACACGCCAAAAGTTGCACAGCCGCTAAACAATGCCTTAGAATAGTGCAAAGGGTCTCATTCTTTTCCAAATTTAATGTAGAATAATACAAAATTATGAGATTGAAGATATCTCTTATCATTCAAAAAATATAGCCAAAAATGTAAAAAAATAATCGGCTAAAAATGAGTTTTTTGTAATTTAAAAAAAGGGGGTATAACTTTTTCATGATTTTGGATTTTTCTAGTCGTCAGCAGATGATACTGAATCAAATAAAAAAAACCGCAATTGTCTAGCTTGTCTAAAGACACAGATGTTTAAAAACCATCTCAAAAAATGAAAATTTTCGTGTTATTTTTTTTCACACTTGAAAATTAAATAGAAGGGGTTGATGAAAAAAAATGAAATTTACCTGACTTAAAGTATAGGATGTGAGGAACATTTCGCAAAAAAAATTATTGAAATTGGACTATAAATACTGAAGCAAAAAAACAATGAAAATGAACTGAAGCCGCGGCAAAATCATCAAAAATGAGGTTCTTTTTGCACGAATTATTTATATGTGTAAACAAACCTCAAAAATAGTTAAAAGAGGTTTGTCATTTTCAAAATTTAATGCAGATTATTGACCAATTCAGATATTGAAGATATCTTTAACCGTTTAGAAGATATGAGTGAAAAAATGAAAAAATATCGTGAAATTTTTGAAAAAACATCGAAAAAAATGAGTTTTT
>JAKCPI010023999.1:0-16843 GCA_023213315.1 Euborellia annulipes | reverse complement strand
CAGCCACTCGAAATAAATTCATACCGGAAAAAGAAAAAACACGTCCTCTCGCCGGGTTACATAGGCCGCCCCGGTTCCGGGACCGACGCCTCGACCAGTTCAGTGGATACGGGGTGACTAGGCCCATATCTACCTGGCATTCCCCGGGACCAAAACCAAAAAAAGAAACCAGGGAAAAAAAGAACAACCGCACAAAGAAAAAAACATCCATACCGCGAAAAGAAAATAAAGGAAAAGAAAAAATAAAAAAAATACACGCCCCCTCGCAGGGTTACGTAGGCCGCCCCAGCCTGTGGGACCGACGCCTAGACCGGTTCAGTGGATACGGGGTGACTAGGCCCATATCCACCCGGCATACCCCGGGACAAAAACAAAAACAGAATCCAGGGAAAAAAGAAGAGACACACAAAAAAAACATCCATACCGTGAAATAAAGGAAAGAAAAATTAAAAAAAAAACACGCCCTCTCGCAGGGTTACGTAGGCCGCCCCAGCCTGCGGGACCGACGCCTAGACCGGTTCAGCGGATACGGGGTGACTAGGCCCATATCCACCCGGCATACCCCGGGACAAAAACAAAAATAGATTACAACAAGCAGAGAAAGAATAAAAACAGAATACTGACCCGAAAAGCCCAATAAAAAAATTCAAACAGACCCAACATACTCAGCAATAGCAAAAGGAAAGAAAACCCACCCGGTCCCCCCCTTTGGGTACTTAGTGCCGCTCCGGGTAACGGAACTGCCTCTCCTACCAGATCTGTGAACACGTGGTGACTAGGCACGCATCCATCCGGCGTCCCATGGGGCAGAGAAGAAAAATAATAGATAGAAACCCACCCAATCAGGCCCTACAATACAGGCAACAGGGAAGAAAAAAACAAACATACACCCCAGCCCCCCCTCGGGCAACGAGGGCCGCCCCGGGCTACGGGACCGACGCCCCTACCAGATCCTGGCACCCTTAGGGACAAAAACCAAAGAAACAACAAACCACACAGATACGAAAAATGGACATGTGGAGACAAAAACGCATACCGCGCTGGCGTCACAGGGGACACTAAAAAAAATTCCAAAAATTCCCGTCCGATTCCAGGATTTACAGGGACACCCCCGCCCATTGCAACGGTGTACCCCTACCTAATCCAGAAGACAACCAACCAAACAACAAAAACCAACCCTATCACATATACCACCCGTGTAAGCCCCCCCCCCATTTTCAAGCTGGGTCTGCCGCGCCCCTAGGCGTATTACCGGAGACATCACTCAGCGCGAGGTGAGGCTTACCCTAACGAACCCCCCGAGAAATCCTAATACGACGCCCTTGCTGCCGAACATGAGCCGCCGCCGCGCCAGCGACTGGGGCAGTCCCGAGCCAAATGCCCCTCCACCCCGCAAACAAAGCATCCCCCCGAACCCGCGGCACTCGCCGCGCGCGCACATCCAACCGCCAAATGGCCCCGCTCGCCGCAAATAAAGCAGCGTCTGCCCTCACTCCGGCGGACCCGCCTCCCCGCTGCCATCCTGACCGGCTCGTCCGCCATTACGACACCCGATGAGGTCGCACCTCCCCTAGCCCGCGACCTGTCCAATTCCACGGCCCGTACCCGGACTTGCAGTCCCCTAATCTCCCCTCTCAGCCCGGCGATCTCGGTCCCTAGCTCAATCTCCACCTGAGCAGGGCCGGGCCACTTCATTACGTCCTTCAGCCGGCCCACTTCCAGCCTCAGCCTCTCGACCTCTTCCCGCAAACCACCTACACATGCATCCCCCGCCTCTGACTTCCCACGCACCTCCCGCACCATCCACCCCTGACCCCCCTCATCCCCCCCTTTCCCCGTCAAGCGCCTGTACCGACTCCGCCTTTGACATGCCTAGCCCGGAAGGTAAGAAAATCTTTCCAAAACAATTCGCTTCTTATTGCAAAGCGACCACTTCTGACACCAATGTAATATTCCGCGTTACTGGGTCGGTCTTACCTCAATTCTCGGAACTGACGGGGGCGGGTATCCTCTCCAAGGACTGGTACTGCCAAATTCTCCTACCTACAGGGAGAGAGAGGAGATGGGGGTCTTCCCAAAATTATTACACCTCCTTACATGAAAAGATTTTATTATTTAAAAAAAATAAAATAATAAGGTTACGAAATAAATCTCTATAACGAATTAAGACAAAAAAAATTAAAGTTAAAATATAAAAATATGATTCAATTACTATTACAACAAAACTCTCTCATCTACTCTTCACATCTTCTCTCTCTCTCTCTCTCTCTCTCACCAATCCGATTACACACTAAAAACTACGTAAAAAAAAACTAAAAATACAAGTATCTTTTAAAAAAAAAATATTAAACGAATTCAAATAAAATAACACCTACCCTCCCCTCAGGGAGACTGTATCTCTTACACCCTAAATGTCTCACACGCAGTGTGGTCTTTGTTAAGAATTTACAAAAATATATTTTGTCCTTCAAACCTTAATAAAATATTCAAAAAAAATAATAAGCAAATTTTATAAAACATCACAAATTACCCCCTCTTTCAAAGTGATCGAATCTCTTATAATCCAAATGTCTCTGATCTTTATTAAGATTTAAAAAAAAAATATACTTCGACCTCCAAATCTTAACAAAGTATTCATATAAGAAAATAATAAACCATTTCCAATAAATTATCAAACTACCCTCTTCTCAGGGTGGCTGATTCTCTTATACTCAAAATGTTTTCACACGCAGTCCAGTTCCAAAATAATCACTCTAAGATATAAAATAAAAATACACCTATAAACCAAATAAAAATAAAACAAAAATAATAAAAAAGAATAATTAAAAAAAAATATATATATAACCAACTAAAAATAAGATAAAAATAATTAAACAAAATAATTAAAAAAAATACTAAAAAATACCCTCACTCCCAATTCATAATTTCTCCCCTATCCCCTTTTTCGTGTCCACCAGCTCGAATATTCTAGTTTATTTAATCCGGAACCACGCGCAAGGTCCGAACTGAATTTTATTCACACTCACGTACGCACAAATCGCGGCCTTGGTGTAAATCCCCCGAAACGAAGTTCACCAAAAAAAACAAAAAGAACGAGCACAATACCTGTTCGAGAGTCAAATATTCTTCCTTTCACAATAAAAAAAAAACTTAACACTTTACAGCCAGCAGGACGCCGTTACACCCTCAACGCCCGGCTTCCCGCGTCACCAGGTACCAGACCACCTCTCCGCCTCCAGGCTCTCTGTCCACCGCGCCCTGATCAACCCTCGACAATCCTCTCTGCTGAGCCATTCATTATTCTCTTCAGATCTTCCGTCACGTGTCGCCTTCTAGCGGACTTGAGCATTTATTACTCTCTCTCTCTCTTTTCCTCTTATGTGAAATACACTCTTTAATTTCTCTCCTTATAATCGCTTGTCCTTGAGTGTTTGTCGAGATTTTTTCCTGCGTTGACACATTCCAATCTGGCTGGCAGAGTATCATTTCTTATGTGATGGAAAAATAATTAATAGAGAGAGAAGAAATAATGATGCTAAAATCCTTTTCGTTCTTTTCCCAAAATCCCGTATATTACATAACTATCTTACTCACAGGTGGGGACTTATTGTGGCGTACACTGTACTCTAATACTCCGGTTCACCACCCGCTGCGATTAGCTCTATAATACCTACAAATTCACACGTTCAAAGATCTTTCTATATCCTGAGGAAGTGAACATTTCGGTTATCACAATAACAATCGTCTCGGCCCTCGGCTATTTACCTCCCATTTATCTGTTCTAAATCAAATTTTTTTATTTATTTACAAAGAATAGATTACAGAGTATTTAGCTGATTATCTTTAAACGTGAGTTTTCATCAATCTAAATGCCCGTATTTATTTACAAACAGATAGAGAGATAGATAGATAGCTAAGAGGCAAGAAGCAGTTGCGCTAATATCAATACTTAAGTGCAAACACAGCATTCCTAATATTAGCATTAGATAGACTAGAGAGTATAGACAAAGGGACCAGAGGCCATTCCCTTGGGATTCACAAGTGGATAGAGATAGAGATAGAGATTCTCCCTTTCTTTAAAAGACATTTACAAACGACCAAGAAGGGATTACAGAAGAACTAAATTTGTTTTTGTTTTTTTCACCAAAACTACTTGAGTTGTTCAAAGTATTGTTACGTTGTTACATCTACTCTTGTTTCTGAGACTCTCCGTTACATTTTTTTAAATTATAAAGAATTAAGGAAATTAGCTAGGTGATTGAAATTTTATATTTAAGTTAGGAACTATCCCAAACAGTTAAAATAAGCTTTTGAACAAAATCAGCCAAAAAGTACTTCTACTTTAGTGAAGTACCTTTTTAGTTTTTTTTTTTCAAATTTCTCAAAATTTTGATTAAAATTCATAAATCAAATTGGAAAAAAGAACGGGAGCCTTCCCGCGAACAGCAGCCAGGTTTTGTTCCCGGGAAGGCTCCCGTTCTTTTTTCCAATTTGAATATTTATCTACAGCCATTCAACTCAAGAAATTCTATCATTAATCAAATATTTTTTTTTAGATGTTTTTTAAAAAGTATATATTTTTTTTTTTTATTTATTTATTCAACTGTACATAGGGCTATCTGCCCCACTTAGTGAACATGAGGTAAAATCAAAGGGAAAAATCTGGTGTGACTGGCGCACAGCACACAACTTTCTCTTACCTTCGGAAATCGAAAGTTGTGTACTGTGCTGTCACACCAGATTTTTGTGTCGACATGTATTTAGTTCCCAGCAGTAGGGAATTTTCGAATTCAGATGTAAAATTTATAAGTATAGGAAAATATTTATATTTTGTTACCATGGCAACCATTTCTCCTATCTTCCCTATGAAATACAAGAGTAAAGTGGTCTTCAGAAGATTTCAATTGCAAAATGAGAATATACATTTTAAAGAAAATCTAAAAATTAATTGATTTTTGAATTTAAAAAAAAATCGTTGGAGCAAATTTTGAGAAAATCGAAAAAAACTGAAAAAGTGAATCAGTAAAGTACTAGTACTCTTTGGCCGATTTTGATTAAAAGCTTATTTTTCCGGTCCCGGGTGGTGTTTAACTTAGATATAAAATTTCAACCTCGTAGCTCAATTCCTTCATGCTTAAAATTGAACACAGACACACCCACCCACCCACCCACAGACAGACCATGTCGCGAAAACCACTTTTTTGGACTCAGGGGACCTCAAAACGTGAAGATCCATCAAAATCTCGACATCGAATTTTTGACATGAATCCAATACTTTCTCTCTATATATATATTAACATATATATATAGAGGTAAGAGAAAGTAAAAAAGCGAACCGCCGATCATCAGTCGCCCCCCCCCCCCCTCCCACAAGGCCAGAACCCCCCAGGCCCTTCGCCCCGATCAGGGACCAGCTCCAACCATCAGTCTAAAAGTAAGGCGTCTAAATGCGCCAATATCAGGACGTCCTCGGATCTCGGAAGGGATATCCGCGGCCCGATAGGAGACATGCTCTCTCGGCTCAACACCGACGAAAATAAAAAATCAACGTTTAGACTTTTTACACGACTTTTTGAAAACTTTACATAGCCGGAAACGGAGATAAAAATTTAAAAATTGGGATTTTTCTTAGAATTAGTATAATTATACCAAATTTTAAGAAAATCTGGGATGGTGAGGAAAATTTTCTTTTAAAATTGTGTTGATTTGGCATGGAATGAACCTTCCTTATGCCTTAAAAAAATTCTACTAAGTAAGAATCAATTGATTTATTAATGTTTTTTAATTAATATACAATTTTTTTTTTTTGGTATTTAACAATCCATTTGTAATAAATTATTAGCAAATATTAATTAATTATTTTTTTTTTAATTAATTAATTAAAATAGTTTTTTTTATATTCAGGCGAATAGTGACGTCATTTCTTTTTCTTATATAGAGTAATCGAGATTTTATGTTTGTTCATCGAGGGTATCTATCTTAATTAATAAAGAAATAGCACCAAAATCATTGCACTTAAGTAATGAAAAGATATCTCTAAAGGGGGGGAGGCTGCTTCATTTTTGGATTTTTAAAGTGAAACTTTTATTACATTGCCTCAAATTTTTTTTTTTGCCCATCTATCAGCATGTTGCGTTACAAACCGTGACGTCACCAGCAACTCACACCAAGTTTATTTACTACGCTACGAGAGTGCGCTACTGTCGCTTTATTGTTTATATTTATATATTTTTTCATATACCTATATCTATATCTATACTACACGGACGGATCCAGAGGTGTTTCTCGGGGGAGGGGGGGGGGGGGGAATCTGGTGTGACTCGTCGTACAGTACACTATTTTTTCTTAATTTCGGTAATTTAAAGGCGCATTCTGTACTTGTTTGCCAGAATATAAATATAAATACAAATCAAATTTTTTAGTATTAATTTTTAAAATTTTACATTAAAAATAATTTTTTTTTTTCGAAAAAAAAGTATTTTTTCCCCTTTACTCCCCCCCCTTGTATCCGCCTTTGCTATACTATTATATAAAAAAACATAGTATGTCTGTCTGTTTGTAACTCAACGAAACTACTGGACCGATTTTCATTTTTCCGGGGTAGTTTCAGTTTTTTCCGATTTTCTCAAAATTCTCTTTAACGATTTTGATTTTTTTTATATATAAAAACATTCACACTTTTTTCTCATTCACACTCACACTCACACACACATTCACACAGTCTTTTCGGCAACTTAGGCCATATAAGACTTTTACAATAATCGTTGTGATGAATATATCTATTGAGGCATTTCTATTTAAGCCATCTGGTATCCAAATGGCTTAAATAAAATCATCGAACTTCCTGGGGTCCGAACCCGCGACGTTTGGCATAGGAGGCAGGCACGCTACCTACTAAGCCAAGCCCGGGGGCGACGATTTTGATTAAAATTTATAAATCAATAATTATTTAAATGCCTTTTTAAAATGTATATTGCCCTCGGGGCTTGGTGTAGAGGTTGGCGTGCTAACCTCGTATACCAAACGTCGAGGGTTCGGACCCCAGGCAGTCCGATGATTTTATTTAAGCCATGGGGATACCAAAGTTGCCAAAGGCCACCGTAGCGTACATAAGAATCCAACCTAAATGGTACTTTTATAACATAATTTTATAGATTTAGTTATATAAAAAAACAAAAACAAAAGGAAATCGTGCAGCTAGTTATTTATTAATAATAGCTTTCAGATTAGAGAGTAAATAAATGATCTTTTTTTGTGAAATGTTAAACGAAACGAAATTGAATGGAAGATTTAGGAGAATAAATCGAGCCAATAGCAAAGGACTTTTCTTTTTTTTTTTTTTGTTGTTGATGAAAGTGAAGTTGGTTGCCTTTGAATTTCTCTCTTTTTTGATGTAAATTTAACCCTTTTCACCTTTCAATTTCAACTGATTAAAATTATTTAGTAATCATTGTTTTTTTTTTTCTTTTTAGAAATAAAATGGTCATCTGCCAAACAAAAAAAGGATCCTGAAGGCCTGGGCCAAGAATAATATTTCAAGGGACATCATAAATCAGAAACAAAATTGGAGACTCTTTTTGCGTTTTTTTTTTGACCCACAGGTCAAGGGTATGTGTAAATGGGTGTTAAAAAGTAATGTAGAAACAATCAGCGTTAAAAAAATGCTATTCTCTAAACAAAGTTTTAACAGCGACGTTAACATGTTGCTTTTATTTCAAAGCTATCAAAATCATAACCTGTTAAGTATGCCATTTTTAATTTAAACACGACGTTAAAATATTAAAGGCACCCCCTAGACATGGCATTAATTTTTAACACTAGCTATTTGAGACAAGGAAGTGAATAGCATTTTTTAACGCTTTTTAACACCCATTTGTTTATTTTAAATTTTAACGCCTGTTTTTAGAAAAAAATAGACCTGTATATAATTTATTTTTGCATTATTAGATGATTAAAAGCCAAGATGATTTTATATAGTCTCAAATCAACCATTTCTGAGTTATTTAAGATAAGCCATAGAGATAAGTGACACACTAGCGCCCCTAGAGATAAGTGACACACTAGCGCCCCTAGAGATAAGTGACACACTAGCGCCACCCTCACTAAGTGAATACATTTCCTGATGAAGGCAGAAATTTAATCACTTATGAACATTTAATAGCAAAAAAATATCTTTAAATCAATAATTCAAAACAAAGAAGATTTATTCTTCTACACGTCATCATCACAAACAGACAAGTTTTGAAACTTTTTATATTCAGCGCCTCCCTTAACAAGTGCATAAATAATGAGAGAGAGAGAAAAAAAGGACCAGACACCATCTTGGTACAATAAAAACTTTCTCTCTGTGTTGTTTTGCCAGGTGCTGTTGTTGTTGTTGTTGTTGTTCTTAGAATAATATATTCAACAAAGATCTCTCTCTTAGAATATACAAAAAAAAATTCATATTATCCTTGAAATATAAAGATGTTTATTTTCTAAGGTAATTATAAAGAGATGACAAAAAAAGTGTTTTGATTACTTAATTATTCTGAGAAAATAGCCGTGAGAAGAATATGAGTTTATATCACAAAATAAAGTTTTGTTATTAAATTCCGGACATTTCTATTTATTATACTGATAGTTTTTCTATAAATGTGCTCTAAAGTTGGGATAAATTTAATTTCCATACCCCTCAAAAAACAGACAAAAAATTAAAATATCTCCTAAACTATCAACTTTATCAAAATAATATCTATAAACAAAATTGTCCTATTTTTAATTCTAAACAACTTTTGTTTGAAGAAATTTTTTGTATCTCCTACTCTTTCTTAATTAATTATTATTATTAGTCAGCAACAATACGCTCAATAATTAAGAAAGTATAAGAAATATAAAAAAATTGTTCAAATAAAATGTTTTCAGAATTAAAAAGAGAACAATTTTTGTTATAAGCATTATTTTGATAAAGTTAATACTTTAAAAGATATTTTAATTTTACATGATTTTTTAGAAGATGTATAAAGGATGTTTAAACTTTGAAAAACATTATTTTTTTTTTTTTTTTTTACAAAAAAGTATGTTAAAATCTTTATCAATAAAAAAAAACCCATAAAAATCCGTTATGTATATAGTTTTAAAGTTAATAGGATATAAGAAAATGTTAAAATTAAAGCTCACAATTATTAATATATAATTAAAATTATAAATATTAAAATTTTCGTTTAATTTTTTCTATTGGGGGCTCACTGGTGTAGCGGGCTAGGGTGTCTGCTTCTACAAAAAAGATCCGCGTTCAAATCCTGGGAGAGAAGGATTTTTCATTAAATAAAAAATCTGGTGTGACTGGCGCACAGCACACAACTTTCTCTTACCTTCGGTAATCGAAAGTTGTGCACTGTGCTGTCACACCAGATTTTTTGTGTCGACATGTATTTAGTTTCCGACAGTATGGTACATTCGATTTTCAAGATGTAAAATTTATAAGTATGGCAAAATGTTTATATTTTGTTACCATGGCAACCATTTCTCCTATCTTTTCTATGGAGTACAAGAGTAAAGTGGTCTTCAGAAGATTTCAATCACAAAATGAGAATATACATTTTAAAGAGAATCTAAAAAATAATTGATTTTTGAATTTTAAAAAAAATCGTTGGAGCAAATTTTGAGAAAATCGAAAAAAACTGAAAAAGTGAATCAGTAAAGTACTAGTACTTTTTGGTCGATTTTGTTCAAAAGCTTCGTGTCACGTCCCATGGGGGTGCCTAGCTTAAATATAAAATTTCAACTTCCTAGGTCTTTTCGTTCTTGAGATATCTTGTTCACAGACACACAGACAGACAGACACACAGACAGACAGACACACAGACACACAGACAGACAGACCATGTCGCGAAAACCACTTTTTTGGATTCAGGAGACCTCAAAACGTGAAGATCCATCAAAATCTCGACATCGAATTTTTGACATGAATCCAATACTTTCTCTCTATATATATATTACATATATACATAGGTAAGAGAAAGTAAAATATTTATTTATTGTAAACAAATCCTCAAGCAGGCACTGGATTGGAATATTGGATCTCACCACAGGCAACTCTACTAGAAGAGGGAGTTACTGTGACATCCCGTCATGTGGAAGGGACGTAAAGAAGTATCCCTCTCAGTGATGCATTCTTCGAAAAGAGCCGGTGCTGACGGGAGTCCCTCCTCAACTAGGACACCCTCCATAGCATAGAAGAGGTTGGATAAAAAAAAAAAAAAAAAAAAACAGAAATAAGGATTAGTTCACTAGCTAGAGGCGAAAGCAGGAGGAGGAGTTAGAGATAGGAAATAAAGTAACTTCACAGGGTGCCGGCCAGAGGCCGGTTGGGTTTGAGGTGTGTGTCTCCGTGCACGTAAGCACCTCGGGGAAATAAACGGAGATCCTGATAAGAATTTCAAACAATAATAATTTTATTTTTCTATTAAAAACTAAAAAAAAAAATAATTTAATAAATTATTTTTTTTTAATTGCGGAATTTAAAAAATTTTATATTTAATTAATAAAATAAAATTTTAAATATTTTTAATTTAAATGAAATTTATATTAATTAAAATTATAGAAAAAATAAATTATGAGATTTGCTGTATTTACTCAGAAACTACTTAACAGATTTTAATGGACTTTTTTTTTAAAGTATTGAAAATTTTCCAGAGGTGTTTTTTTTTTTTTATTTTTTAGGAAAACTCATTAAGGGTCTGTCGAACCTTAATTTAAATCTCGTTTGAATTTGAATAATTAAAATTAATTACAAGCAGACTTTAAGGAGCAATGAAAGGACACTACTAAGAGCACAACCCGCCAAAGAGGGAGTGGACAAGGGCGGTATGGCTATCAATAACTGTAATTAAATTAATAAAACTGTGTAAATTGAAAAAAAATTATTTATAATTTTAATCTCTTCAAACCTTTTATACAAATGAATAAATAAAAAATAAAAAAAGGAAATAGAGGGAAGAGAAATTAGAAAAAACCAATTGGGGAAATTATCGTTAATAATTTAATAGAGAATTATGAATGTATGTCCAGTGAATAAACAGAATGATGATGATGATGATGATGTTGATGAAATCCAATAAATATAGGCTACCACTCTCTGCTATAGTGAGTGAGTTTATAAATAAATTAAATTTGAAAAAACCCTGCCTTTATCTAAAAAGCTGGATTTTTTTTTAGATTTGGGGAAATTATTATTTATTAAAAGGTTTGAATTAAATGAATAATTGAAGAAAAAAAAAAAAAAAAACAGGAAAATTGAATCGACGACCTTAATAAAATAACTCGAAAACAAAGTTGCGAAAATTTCAGAGCAAATTATACGATATAGAATGGATAAAATTAATCATAAACACTAGGTGATATGGTTCAATTTCTTTTTTTTTCTCGTAAAAATATTTTGAAAGGTATTTCGACATCTTCAGAAGTAATAAACACCAAGTGTCGAAATACGTATCAAGTTTTTATATCAAAAACTAGCCGCGGTGACCGTATTCAGCGGGATTCGTGCCTAAGAGGGGGGGGTTCACCCCTGAATCCCCACCAGCTGGTTTGACCCACCTGCGGCGGACCCTCGCCTTATCTTAATTATGAAAAAAAATTATCATTAGTATATTCCAATCCAGTGCCTGCTTGAGGATTTGTTTAAATTCATAGAATACACAAATGGAAAGAATACATAAATGGTTCCCTATACAATTGCTATGGGAGAAATCGTAACTTTGGGAATTAATAATTCAAAAAGTTATAGGAATTTCGGGATGAAAATAATTTTCCTGTAAACCCTAGAAGGTCCTTTTTAAGCATACAAAATTTGGTTTCGAAATTCCAACGGGAAGTTGTTGAATAGAGCATGACAGACAGACGGACATTAGCGAATTACATAAATAGATATATCACCTTGACTTTTTAGTTTAAATTTAGAATTTTACCAATGTGTCAGAAGTGATGTAAATTCTGAAAATGACAACTTAGGATCATGTATTTACTGTATATCCAGGGGTGGGCAGGATCGCGATCCTTTTGGTTTTAAATCCAATCCAAGATCTTGAATATGCATCGAAATCATTTTTGCTCTCATCTAGGATCGAATTATCAATCCTTTAAAACATTTTTTTAAGCTTATCTTTCATTCAAAAGCCTAAAACCCAATTATGAGACTCCGATTGCTTCATACTTGGTGTGACATACAACTACAGTACTCATTCATCAAGTGTCGAAATACTCAACTAGAGTTACCAGTATAAATTTAATCAATAAATTCTTCTTGCAAAAAGAATTCGCCTTTGCATCCCCTGTCTTAAATCAAACGTTTTATCCCCATGCTATGTGTGTAGAAAAATTTATTATAACCTTTTATAAATATTTTAGATGATAGAGGGGAAAAAAAGTCTTTTGAGTGGAAAAATATGTCAAGTTTTGGTCGATTAAATTTATATATTCTTTTACTCTCGACTCGCCTAGCATCCCTTTTTATTCATCCATGAATGAATATTATTATATTTCGTAAAAAATATCCTCTATGAGCTAAAGTTTTTCAGTTTTTCTCCAATATCTTTTTAACATTAAGTTCTATCATAGAAATAGTTATTAGCAATTTTATAAATAAGAATATTTGTGACAATTTTTATTTGAAACATTTTTCTCTAAATTCAATAGTTGCCGAATTACAGTAGTTCATATGAAAGAAAAGAAATAAAGTTTTCTGGTTTTTCATAAATAAGTCTTTAACAATAATGATATATCATAAAAATAGTTATAATCATTTTTATAGAGGAAAAGATTTTCTACAACTTTTATTTGAAACAATTTTCTCTAAATTCAATAGTTGCCGAATTACATTCATATAAAAGAAAAGAAATAAAATTTTCTGGTTTTTCATAAATAAGTCTTTAACAATAAGATATATCTTAAAAATAGTTATATTGACTTTTATAGAGAAAAAGATTTACTACAACTTTTATTTGAAACATTTTTCTTTAAATTCAATAGTTGCCGAATTACAGTAGTTCATATGAAAGAAAAGAAATAAAGTTTTCTGGTTTTTCATAAATAAGTCTTTAACAATATGATATATCATAAAAATAGTTATAATCATTTTTATAGAGGAAAAGATTTTCTAAAACTTTTATTAGAATCATTTTTTTCAAATGCCAATATTTATCGAACTACAGTGGTTAATATGAAGAAAAAGACAAAGAAAAAAAAGCTTAAGTTTCTGTTTTTTATGCATTATCTTTTTAACAATGAGACGAATCATAAAAATAGTTAGAATCATTTTTATAGAGAAAAGAATTTACTACAACTTTTTTTTGAAACATTTTTTTTCTAAACCCAATAGTTAGTGAATCAAAGTGATTTAAAATTAAGATAAAAAAGCTTCAAATTCAAACATCGTTAACTTAGACCAGTGCAGATTACCAACTATTGGGTCTAGAAAAAAATGTTTCAAATAAAAGTTGTAGCTAATATTTAAATGTACAAAAATGATAATAGGTATTTTTATGCTAGATCTCATTGTTAAAGAGATATTGATGAAAAAAGCAAAAAAATCCTCTTTCCCTGGCCTCTTTTTTTTTTTTAATTATTTTTTGTTGAGAGAAGTTAAATTACAATAAAAAGTTTTTTTGTAAATTGAAACAAAACACAACAGAATCGTTATTTTATTATAAATAACAAAAAAAAAAAGTTTTGCCTTTCATTTCTCCTCTCATTTGCTAAAATTAAAGTTCACAACTCATAAATTTGATTAAACTAGTTGTAATTTTTTTTTTTTTTTGTTTCTGTTTTTTCTATTAGATTAAAGTCTAGCTAGGAGTTTTGCTTAAAATAAACTAACGCTGTTTTTTGTTTTAAATAAAATTACAATTTGAACAAGATTTAGTTTAGAATATTAACGCCTAAACTTATTTGCATTTTGATGTTTGTCTTGTAGATTAAAAAAAAAAAAATTATTTAGAAATAGTTTAGTTATTTAAATTTTAAAGCTTAGTGAGTTATTCTAAAAATTAAATTACATATTTTGTAAATATTCTTTTTTGAATTCTACATATCTTAAATGATTTTTCCCAAAAATAAATCCCCGTCTTCAAACATCCTTGAAGTATTCTCTATCTTTTAAAAAATCCCCATAAAAATCCGACAAGTAGTTTAGGAGTTAATGCGTTATAAAGAAAAAAGTAAAATTAAATCTCACAATTATTATTCTATAATTAATTATATAAATAGTAAATTTGAATTTTTAGATTTTAATCATTTAAATAAATAGAAAGATGATTTTTTAATTGGCTAAGTTCATTTAAAAAAGCCCGAAGAAAATCAAAAATTATTTATTTCTGTATTTAATCTCTGAAAATAGTTGACGGATTTTTATGGGGATGTTTTTTTTTTCAATAGACTTCTATTATAATGAAAGATTTTAAAATTTAATTAACATATTTTAATAATCAATTCTGTATGTAAACTCTGAAACTACTTAACGAATTTTTATGGGATTTTTTTAAGGAATTTATTTTTGAAATGATATCAAAACTAACAAACATATTTACATTCTACTGTATAAACCCAAATATCCAAATGTCATTAGCATTAAAAATAAATAAACACACTTTTTTTTTTTTTAAATACATCTCAAGGTCGTCAAGAGTTATTCGACAAACAAAATGTCGCTCCTCAGCATATAAAGAAATACACAAGAATGTTGTTGTTGTTGTTGTTTTTATTTATACTGGTCAATTACAAACAATCAACATTATAAATCAATTTAATTGGTGATCATGTCTTTCTATTCTTTCTTCTGCCTGAGTGAACTAATCTTCTGCAGTTGGTTGCATTGCCCCCGGGAGAGGAAAAGAAAATTGTTTGCTCTTGTTGTTGTTGTTGTTGTATTGATCTCACAAAACCTAGAATATTGGTTTGTTAATGAAAAGTGATAGAAAAATTACTCAAATAGCAATAGAAAGAGGAAGAAATTCATTTTCCTTTAATAAATGAACGATTATTATATAGAATGAATTGAAATGAATGAAATAGTACAATCATTTTCATCTTTTAATTTATTTTTTAAATTAACAAAATAAGTTCATTGCTTGCAGAGTCCTCCACTTAGATTCAAACTTTAATTAGCGTTAGAGGGATTGAAAAAAAAAATAAAATAAATTACCGATTTTCGAGATTATTTTGTATTTGTGGCATTCCAAACGCACACCAAATAGAACTGTTTGAAAAGTTTTAATTTTTGATTTCCTATAATTTAAAAAAAAATCTTTCAAATAAAATTTGTCGGCAATCTTATCTTCTTCAAAAATGATAATAACTATTTTTAGGATAAACCTTATTATTACAAAGATATCACTAAAAAAACTTAAAAAATTCCTAGGTTTTAACTTTTTACTTTCTCTTACCTATGTATATATGTAATATATATAGAGAGAGAAAGTATTGGATTCATGTCCAAAAATTCGATGTCGAGATTTTTGAGTGGATCTTCACGTTTTGAGGTCCCCTGAATCCAAAAAAGTGGTTTTCACGACATGGTCTGTCTGTCCCTGTGTGTCTGTGAACAAAATATCTCAAGAACGAAAAGAGCTAGGAGGTTGAAATTTTATATTTAAGTTAGACACCACCATGGGACGTGACACGAAGCTTTTGAACAAAATCGACCAAAAAGTACTTGTACTTTACTGATGCACTTTTTCAGTTTTTTTCGATTTTCTCAAAATTTGCTCCAACAATTTTTTTTAAATTCATATATCAACTATTTTTTTAGTTGCTCTTTAAAATGTATATTCTCATTTTGTGATTGAAATCTTCTGAAGACCACTTTACTCTTGTTCTCCATAGAAAAGATAGGAGAAATGATTGCCATGGTAACAAAAATATAAACATTTTCCCATACTTATACATTTTACATCTTGAAAATCGAATGTACCATACTGTCGGGAACTAAATACATGTCGACACAAAAAATCTGGTGTGACAAGCACAGTACACAACTTTCGACTACCTAAGATAAGAGAAGTTGTGTGCTGTGCACCAGTCCACCAGATTTTATTTTATTTTACCACTATAACTCACTAATTATTAAATTTACAAAAAAAACTTTTCAAATAAAAGTTGTCGGCAATCCTATTCTCTTTAAAAATGATAATAACAATTTTTATGCTAGAATATTTTATTAAGGAGATATCACTCCGGGAATAAATGATTAGAAAATAAGAATTCATTTGTATAATTTCATCCATTTTTCTCCAATCGTAGTTTATATATACACACCCTATAGATTTTAAAAAAATCTGACATGAAGTAGTGTCACTTTTAATTGAATCGATTTTAATCAAAATCTTTTATATTTTTGTTCTTTGTATTTGAAGTTCAAACACAATTAGACAAATATTTTATAATCCCTTTGATATTAAAACATTTTAAAATTCTAATTGTATAAATATTCAAAAGTATATTTCCTCTCTCTAATTTATTGTTTATTCAGAGATTGCGAAAATTTTCTTCCCTTAATGTTTATTCCAGTCGTGTCCCTCTCATCCCTAAATGAACGGCTCGTTATTATTTAGAGCCTTTTAATACAATTAAATAAGGCGCTTTTTTTTTTGTTCAATTATTCATATTTGAAGGGCTTAGTGGAAGATAGTCATAAGCCACCATTTTGTCATTTTCCGAGATATTCACTCAATTGTATTCTTTAATTATCACATAGAAATTCGTTGATATTACAATAATTGGCTACCCAGTTAAGAAGTGCAAGTTCTCTATTTGGCCAGCTAGTAAAGATAGTCATAAGCCACAGCAAAATGGCGTCTAAATCTGG
>JAKCPI010023998.1:0-17700 GCA_023213315.1 Euborellia annulipes | reverse complement strand
GGACTTATTGTGGCGTACACTGTACTCTGATACTCAGGTTTACTCATTTGTTGCGATTAGCTCTATAGTGCCTATGCAATTTCACATGTTCAAAGATCTTTCTATATCCTGAGGGAAGGTGAACATACGTTTCGGTTATCACCAATAACAATCGTCTCGGCTCCCCGGCTATTTACCTCCCATTTTTCTGTTCTAAATCAAATTTTTTTTATTTATTTACAAAGAATAGATTACAGAGTATTTAGCTGATTATCTTTAAACGTGAGTTTTCATCAATCTAAATGCCCTCCGTATTTATTTACAAACAGATAGAGAGATAGATAGATAGGCTAAGAGTCAAGAAGTAGTTGCGCTAATATCAATACTTAAGTGCAAACACAGCATTCCTAATATTAGCATTAGATAGACTAGAGAGTATAAGACAAAGGGACCAGAGGCCATTCCCTTGGGATTCACAAGTGGATAGAGAGATAGAGATAGAGATTCCCCCTTCCTTTAAAAGACATTTACAAACGACCAAGAAGGGATTACAGAAGAACTAAATTTGTTTTTGTTTTTTTCACTCAAAACTACTTGAGTTGTTCAAAGTATTGTTACGTTGTTACATCTACTCTTGTTTCTGAGACTCTCCGTTAACATTTTTTAAAATTATAAAGAATTAAGGAAATTAGCTAGGTGATTGAAATTTTATATTTAAGTTAGGAACTATCCCGGCGAGCTAAAATAAGCTTTTGAACAAATTCAGCCAAAAGTACTTCTACTTTAGTGAAGCCACCTTTTTAGTTTTTTTTTTTTCGAATTTCTCAAAATTTTGATTAAAATTCATAAATCAAATTGGAAAAAAGATGGGAGCCTTCCCGGGAACAGCAGCCAGGTTTTGTTCCCGGAAAAGCTCCTGTTCTTTTTTTCCAATTTGAATATTTATCTACAGCCATTCAAACTCAAGAAATTCTATCATTAATCAAATATTTTTTTAGATGCTTTTTAAAAAAGTATATATTTTTATTTTATTTATTTATTTATTCAACTGTACATAGGGCTATGTGCCCCACTTAGTGAACATGAGGCAAAATCAAAGGGAAAAAATCTGGTGTGACTGGCGAAGAGCACACAACTTTCTCCTTACCTTCGGTAATCGAAAGTTGTCTACTGTGCTTGTCACACCAGATTTTTTGTGTCGACATGTATTTAGTTCTCGGCAGTAGGAAATATTTGAATTGAGGTGTAAAATTTATAAACATGGGAAAATATTTATATTTTGTTACCATGGCAACCATTTCTCCTATCTTTCCTATGAAGCACAAGAGTAAAGTGTGCTTCAAACAATTTTGAGGGCAAAACGAGAATATACATTTGAAAGAGCATCTAAAAAATAATTGATTTTTGAATTTAATCAAAATCGTTAGAGGCGAATTTTGAGAAAATTGAAAAAAACTGAAAAAAGTACATCAGTAAAGTACTAGTACTCTTTGGCGGATTTTGATTAAAAGCTTATTTTTCCGGTCCCGGGGAGGTGTTTAACTTAGATATAAAATTTCAGCCTCATAGCTCAATTCTTTCATGCTTAAAATTGAACACACACAGACACACACACACACCCACAGACAGACCATGTCGCGAAAACCACTTTTTTGGACTCAGGGGACCTCAAAACGTGAAGATTCATCAAAATCTCGACATCGAATTTTTGACATGAATCCAATACTTTCTCTCTATATATATATTAACATATATATATAGAGGTAAGAGAAAGTAAAAAGCGAACCGCCGATCATCAGTCGCCCCCCCTTCACAAGGCCAGAACCCCCCAGGCCCTTCGCCCCGATCAGGGACCAGCTCCAACCATCAGTCTAAAGGTAAGGCGTCTAAATGCGCCAATATCAGGACGTCCTCGGATCTCGGAAGGGATATCCGCGGCCCGATGGGAGACATGCTCTCTCGGCTCAACACACGACGAAAAAAAAAAATCAACGTTTAGACTTTTTACACGACTTTTTGAAAACTTTACATAGCCGGAAACAGCGAGAGATAAAAATTTAAAAATTGGGATTTTTCTTAGAATTAGTATAAGTATACCAAATTTTAAGAAAATCTGGGATGGTGAGGAAAATTTCTTCTTTTAAAATTGTGTTGATTTGGCATGGAATGAACCTTCCTTATGCCTTAAAAAAATTCTACTAAGTAAGAATCAATTGATTTATTAATGTTTTTTAATTAATATACAATTTTTTTTTTGGTATTTAACAATCCATTTGTAATAAATTATTAGCAAATACTATTTTATTATTTTTTTTTTTTTAATTAATTAATTAAAAATAGTGTTTTTTTTTTTATATTCAGGCGAATAGTGACGTCATTTCTTTTTCTTATATAGAGTAATCGAGCTTTTATGTTTGTTCATCGAGGGTATCCATCTTAATTAATAAAGAAATAGCACCAAAATCATTGCACTTAAGTAATGCCAAGTGGGTAAAATTTCGCGTGGATAACCCCGAGAAATCTGCATGTTGACTTCTCGGTAACCACCGGTATAAATACAAAAGATATCTCGGAAGGGGGGAGGCTGCTTCATTTTTGGATTTTTAAAGTGAAACTTTTATTACATTGCCTCAAATTTTTTTTTGCCCATCTATCAGCATGTTGCGTTACAAACCGTGACGTCACCAGCAACTCACACCAAGTTTATTTACTACGCTACGAGAGTGCGCTACTGTCGCTTTATTGTTTATATTTATATGTTTTTTTCATATACCTATATCTATATCTATACTACACGGGCGATCCAGAGGTGTTTCTCGGGGGAAGGGGGGGAATCTGGTGTGACTCGTCGCACAGTACACTATTTTTTCTTAATTTCGATAATTTAAAGGCGCATTCTATACTTGTTTGCCAGAATATAAATACCAAATCAAATTTTTTAGTATTAATTTTTAAAATTTTACATTAAAAATAAATTTTTTTTTTTTTCGAAAAAAAGTATTTTTTTCCCCTTTACTCCCCCCCCTTGTATCCGCCTTTTGCTATACTATTATATAAAAAAACATCCTCAAGTGTCACTTGAGGATGACGAAAATGAAAAGACTCTTCTGAGAAAGATCTTAAAAATTTTAAATGAGAATGAGGGCGAGTATAAGAAGATGAATATTGGTATGCAAGGTCTAACCAATAGATTTGATAACTTGGAGAAGCAGATCAAGGCAGATAATGAGGCCCGATTGGCAGAGCTGAACTCTCTTAAGAAGAATATTGAAGATTACGGTCAAAAATTCATTTCCTTAAGTGAAGAAGTTAAAGTTCTGAAAAATCAAGTAATAAATTTGGAAGGTAGAATGAATGCTAGAGAGAGAAAAGACAGGGCTGGAAACCTTATGATTAGAGGGATAAGTGATTTGGACGAGGAGAATCGTGACAGCGAATTAACTAAGAGAGAACTCACAGATTTTTTAGAGGCAAGGCTAAATTTGAATAATATAATGATAGACAGTGCTAAAAGGATAGGAGTGAGAAGAAACGGAATGGAGAGACCTATTATTGCTTCCTTTCGAAGTGTGCAGGAAAAAATGGAGAGTATATAATGCGAGGCATCAACTTAAGGGCACCAAGGTTTTTTTGGGCTGCGATTATTCATTGGACGACCGAAGGACTAGAAGGGAATTGTTCAAGTTGGCAAGAGAATACAGGGAAAAAAGGCCACCATGTT
Source organism: Euborellia annulipes (assembly GCA_023213315.1). Taxonomy (NCBI): domain Eukaryota; kingdom Metazoa; phylum Arthropoda; class Insecta; order Dermaptera; family Anisolabididae; genus Euborellia; species Euborellia annulipes. Next base: position 14,000 of record JAKCPI010023998.1, on the reverse strand, counting down.
CGAGTGATGGGAATTAAGATAAAGATAGATGGCGAGGTATTTAAACTTGGAGATAATACGACTCATCGAGCTTTGGAAAGGATTGAAACTTCGGAGAACGAAATGGGGCAGTCAGGTGGGGAGGCTGAAATGTAATTGATGAAGACCACTACACGGACAGTCGGCTTGTTGATCGTGAATCCAGCAGCAGTTTGAGACAAGACTCTGAACTCGGACATCCTTTTTTAGGATCTGGAAAGTACAGGATCCGAAGATCTTTGTGCTTTACCTGAACGCTGACATGATTTGTGAATAATGTGATAATGGAAATGAAGGACTATATAATTTCAGGAATCTTCCAATGGGTTATTGCCGACGTTTCGGAGCACTGGGTGTTTGTCAGAGAAATAATCTTCTTCAGTGTGGGTGTCTCTTTGAGGCGTCTCCTTTGTATTGCTGAAAGCAAATGTGTTGATTTGGTATTGATAAAAGAGGACGTGAACTGGCTGAATAGGATCTTATGTGTAAAGTTTAATAATTACAGAGTAAAGTAAATACTATGTAAAAATGTAAACTCTCAACTTGAAACGCTTTTACTTGATAATATTTTTTTTAGTTTATTTTTGTTATCTGAAATGATATGCGATGTAAACCCTCTCTCTCCATGTATATGTACTAACTGTACCAAATACATTATTCAAAATAATAATAATAATAAATAATATATAAAAAAACATAGTCTATCTGTCTGTTTGTAACTCAACGAAACTACTGGACCGATTTTCATTTTTCCGGGGGTAGTTTCAGTTTTTTCCGATTTTCTCAAAATTCTCTTTAACGATTTTGATTTTTTTTTTATATAAAAACATTCACACTTTTTTCTCATTCACACTCACACTCGCACACACATTCACACTGTCCTTTCGGCAACTTAGGCCATAGAAGACTTTTAAAATAATCGTTGTGATGAATATATCTATTGAGGTCATTTCTATTTAAGCCATCTGGTATCCAAATGGCTTAAATAAAATCATCGAACTTCCTGGGATCCGAACCCGCGACGTTTGGCATAGGAGGCAGGCACGCTACCTACTAAGCCAAGCCCGGGGGCGACGATTTTGATTAAAATTTATAAATCAATAATTATTTAAATGCCTTTTTAAAATGTATATTGCCCTCGGGGCTTGGTGTAGAGGTGAGCGTGCTAACCTCGTATACCAAACGTCGAGGGTTCGGACCCCAGGTTAGGGCTGGACGGTAATGGATTTTCATTACCGACCTCGATAATAAAAAAACCGGTTTTTCTCGAAAGTCGGTAAAAAATTTTTACCGCTCTCGGAACCAAAGTTTGCCGCTGCGGAACATTTTTTTTTTTGCGGAACCAAAATTTTTCCCAGGCCGGAAAAATATTTTACCTTTTTTAGAGCCAATTTTTTGCCGAAACATTTTTTCCTCGCCGAACCAAAATTTTTTCCGCCCGGAAAAATAGGTTTTTACCGACTTTCGAAAAAAAACCGGTTTTTATCGAATTAGAGGTTCGTTACCGCGTTTTCGGTAAAAAATTTTTACCGGTTTACCGGTAAACCGGTTTACCGTCCAGCCCTACCCCAGGTAGTCCGATGATTTTATTTAAGCCATGGGGATACCAAAGTTGCCAAAGGCCACCGTAGCGTACATAAGAATCCAACCTAAATGGTACTTTTATAACATAATTTTATAGATTTAGTTATATAAAAAAACAAAAACAAAAGGAAATCGTGCAGCTAGTTATTTATTAATAATAGCTTTCAGATTAGAGAGTAAATAAATGATCTTTTTTTGTGAAATGTTAAACGAAACGAAATTGAATGGAAGATTTAGGAGAATAAATCGAGCCAATAGCAAAGGACTTTTCTTTTTTTTTCTTTTTGTTGTTGATGAAAGTGAAGTTGGTTGCCTTTGAATTTCTCTCTTTTTTGATGTAAATTTAACCCTTTTCACCTTTCAATTTCAACTGATTAAAATTATTTAGTAATCATTATTTTTTTTTAGAAATAAAATGGTCATCTGCCAAACAAAAAAAGGATCCTGAAGGTCCTGGCCAAGAATAATATTTCAAGGGACATCATAAATCAGAAACAAAATTGGAGACTCTTTTTGCGTTTTTTTTTGACCCACAGGTCAAGGGTATGTGTAAATGGGTGTTAAAAAGTAATGTAGAAACAATCAGCGTTAAAAAAAATGCTATTCTCTAAACAAAGTTTTAACAGCGACGTTAACATGTTGCTTTTATTTCAAAGATCTCAAAATCATAACCTGTTAAGTATGCCATTTTTAATTTAAACACGACGTTAAAATATTAAAGGCACCCCCTAGACATGGCATTAATTTTTAACACTAGCTATTTGAGACAAGGAAGTGAATAGCATTTTTTTAACGCTTTTTAACACCCATTTGTTTATTTTAAATTTTAACGCCTGTTTTTAGAAAAAAATAGACCTGTATATAATTTATTTTTGCATTATTAGATGATTAAAAGCCAAGATGATTTTATATAGTCTCAAATCAACCATTTCTGAGTTATTTAAGATAAGCCATAGAGATAAGTGACACACTAGCGCCCCTAGAGATAAGTGACACACTAGCGCCACCCTCACTAAGTGAATACATTTCCTGATGAAGGCAGAAATTTAATCACTTATGAACATTTAATAGCAAAAAAATATCTTTAAATCAATAATTCAAAACAAAGAAGATTTATTCTTCTACACGTCATCATCACAAACAGACAAGTTTTGAAACTTTTTATATTCAGCGCCTCCCTTAACAAGTGCATAAATAATGAGAGAGAGAGAAAAAAAAAAGGACCAGACACCATCTTGGTACAATAAAAACTTTCTCTCTGTGTTGTTTTGCCAGGTGCTGTTGTTGTTGTTGTTGTTGTTGTTCTTAGAATAATATATTCAACAAAGATCTCTCTCTTAGAATATACAAAAAAAAATTCATATTATCCTTGAAATATAAAGATGTTTATTTTCTAAGGTAATTATAAAGAGATGACAAAAAAAGTGTTTTGATTACTTAATTATTCTGAGAAAATAGCCGTGAGAAGAATATGAGTTTATATCACAAAATAAAGTTTTGTTATTAAATTCCGGACATTTCTATTTATTATACTGATAGTTTTTCTATAAATGGGCTCTAAAGTTGGGATAAATTTAATTTCCATACCCCTCAAAAAACAGACAAAAAATTAAAATATCTCCTAAACTATCAACTTTATCAAAATAATATCTATAAACAAAATTGTCCTATTTTTAATTCTAAACAACTTTTGTTTGAAGAAATTTTTTGTATCTCCTACTCTTTCTTAATTAATTCTTATTATTAGTCAGCAACAATACGCTCAATAATTAAGAAAGTATAAGAAATATAAAAAAATTGTTCAAATAAAATGTTTTCAGAATTAAAAAGAGAACAATTTTTGTTATAAGCATTATTTTGATAAAGTTAATACTTTAAAAGATATTTTAATTTTACATGATTTTTTAGAAGATGTATAAAGGATGTTTAAACTTTGAAAAACATTTTTTTTTTTTTTTTTTTTTTTTTTTACAAAAAAGTATGTTAAAATCTTTATCAATAAAAAAAAAACCCCCATAAAAATCCGTTATGTATATAGTTTTAAAGTTAATAGGATATAAGAAAATGTTAAAATTAAAGCTCACAATTATTAATATATAATTAAAATTATAAATATTAAAATTTTCGTTTTATTTTTTCTATTGGGGGCTCACTGGTGTAGCGGGCTAGGGTGTCTGCTTCTACAAAAAAGATCCGTGTTCAAATCCTGGGAGAGAAGGATTTTTCATTAAATAAAAATATTTATTTATTGTAAACAAATCCTCAAGCAGGCACTGGATTGGAATATTGGATCTCACCACAGGCAACTCTACTAGAAGAGGGAGTTACTGTGACATCCCGTCATGTGGAAGGGACGTAAAGAAGTATCCCTCTCAGTGATGCATTCTTCGAAAAGAGCCGGTGCTGACGGGAGTCCCTCCTCAACTAGGACACCCTCCATAGCATAGAAGAGGTTGGATAAAAAAAAAAAAAAAAAAACAGAAATAAGGATTAGTTCACTAGCTAGAGGCGAAAGCAGGAGGGAGGAGTTAGAGATAGGAAATAAAGTAACTTCACAGGGTGCCGGCCAGAGGCCGGTTGGGTTTGAGGTGTGTGTCTCCGTGCACGTAAGCACCTCGGGGAAATAAACGGAGATCCTGATAAGAATTTCAAACAATAATAATTTTATTTTTCTATTAAAAACTAAAAAAAAAAAATAATTTAATAAATTATTTTTTTTTAATTGCGGAATTTAAAAAATTTTATATTTAATTAATAAAATAAAATTTTAAATATTTTTAATTTAAATGAAATTTATATTAATTAAAATTATAGAAAAAATAAATTATGAGATTTGCTGTATTTACTCAGAAACTACTTAACAGATTTTAATGGACTTTTTTTTTAAAGTATTGAAAATTTTCCAGAGGTGTTTTTTTTTTTTTATTTTTTAGGAAAACTCATTAAGGGTCTGTCGAACCTTAATTTAAATCTCGTTTGAATTTGAATAATTAAAATTAATTACAAGCAGACTTTAAGGAGCAATGAAAGGACACTACTAAGAGCACAACCCGCCAAAGAGGGAGTGGACAAGGGCGGTATGGCTATCAATAACTGTAATTAAATTAATAAAACCGTGTAAATTGAAAAAAATTATTTATAATTTTAATCTCTTCAAACCTTTTATACAAATGAATAAATAAAAAAAAAAAAGGAAAGAGAGGGAAGAGAAATTAGAAAAAACCAATTGGGGAAATTATCGTTAATAATTTAATAGAGAATTATGAATGTATGTCCAGTGAATAAACAGAATGATGATGATGATGATGATGTTGATGAAATCCAATAAATATAGGCTACCACTCTCTGCTATAGTGAGTGAGTTTATAAATAAATTAAATTTGAAAAAACCCTGCCTTTATCTAAAAAGCTGGATTTTTTTTTTAGATTTGGGGAAATTATTATTTATTAAAAGGTTTGAATTAAATGAATAATTGAAGAAAAAAAAAAAAAACCAGGAAAATTGAATCGACCCTTAATAAAATAACTCGACAACAAAGTTGTGAAAATTTCAGAGCAAATTATACGATATAGACTGAATAAAATTAATCAAAAACACTAGGTGATATGGTTCAATTTCTTTTTTTTTCTCGTAAAAATATTTTTGAAAGGTATTTCGACATCTTCAGAAGTAATAAACACCAAGTATATCAAGTATTTATATCAAAAAATAATCTATATATAATAATTGCGGTGTGTCCGTCTGTCCGTCCGTCTGTCCGTCCGTCTGTCACGCTCTGTTTGACCAACTTCCCGTTGGAATTTTGAAACGAAATTTTGCAGTCTTATAAAGGACGTTATGGAGAGTCCCGGAAAAATACTCGGGTCCCGAAATTCCTATAACTTTTTGAGTTATTAATTGCTAAAGTTACGATTTCTCCCATAGGAAATGTATAGAGAAATATTTAAGTATTCTTTGCAGTTGTGTATTCTTTGAATGTAAACAAATCCTCAAGCAGGCACTGGACTGGAATACTTAGTTGTTAGTAATAATAATTTTCTTTTCATAATTAAGAAAAGGCGAGGGTCCGCCACAGGCGGGCCCGAGCCAGCTGATGGGGGTCCAGGGGGGCGTAGCCCCCGCCCTCTAGACGCTCAGCCCGTTTCTCATAATTAAGAAAGGCGAGGGTCCGCCGCAGGCGGGCCCGAGCCAGCTGGCGGGGGGTCCAGGGGGCGTAGCCCCCTGTCTAGACGCCAGCCCGTTTCTCATAAGAAAGGGCGAGGGTCCGCCGCAGGCGGGCCGAGCCAGCTGGTGGGGGGTCCAGGGGGGCGAAGGCCCCTGGCTAGACGCGGAGCCCGCCGAAGGCGGGCGGCGCGGCTAGTATTATACTAGCCGCGGTGCCCCCCCCTCCGTATTCAGCGGGATTCGTGCCTAGTGAGGGAGCGTTTGCCCCTGAGCCTCCCGCCAGCTGGTTTGGCCCACCTGCGGCGGACCCTCGCCTTATCTTAATTATGAAAAAAAAATTATCATTAGTATATTCCAATCCAGTGCCTGCTTGGGGATTTGTTTACGTTCATAGAATACACAAATGCAAAGAATACATAAATGGTTCCCTATACAATTCCTATGGGATAAATCGTAACTTTTGGAATTAATAACTCAAATTTTCGGAACGAAAATAATTTTCCTGTAAACCAAATTTGGTTTCGAAATTCCAACGGGAAGTTGGATAGAGCATGACAGACAGACGGACATTAGCGAATTATATAAATAGATATATCACCTTGACTTCTGAAAATGACAACTTAGGATCATGTATTTACTATCCAGAGGTGGGCAGGATCGCGATCCTTTTGGTTTTAAATCCAATCCAAGATCTTGAATATGCATCGAAATCATTTTTGCTCTCATCTAGGATCGAATTATCAATCCTTTAAAACATTTTTTTAAGCTTATCTTTCATTCAAAAGCCTAAAACCCAATTATGAGACTCCGATTTCTTCATACTTGGTGTGACATACAACTACAGTACTCACACATCAAGTGTCGAAATGCTCAACTAGAGTTACCAGTATAAATTTAATCAATAAATTCTTCTTGCAAAAAGAATTCACCTTTGCATCCCTGTCTTAAATCAAACATTTTATCCCCATGCTATGTGTGTAGAAAAATTTATTATAACCTTTTATAAATATTTTAGATGATAGAGGAGAAAAAAAAGTCTTTTGAGTGGAAAAATATGTCAAGTTTTGGTCGATTAAATTTATATATTCTTTTACTCTCGACTCGCCTCCTAGCATCCCTTTTTATTCATCCATGAATGAATATTATTATATTTCGTAAAAAATATCCTCTATGAGCTAAAGTTTTTCAGTTTTTCTCCAACATTAAGTTCTATCATAGAAATAGTTATTAGCAATTTTATAAATAAGAATATTTGTGACAATTTTTATTTGAAACATTTTTCTCTAAATTCAATAGTTGCCGAATTACAGTAGTTCATATGAAAGAAAAGAAATAAAATTTTTCTGGTTTTTCATAAATAAGTCTTTAAAAATAAGATCTATCATAAAAATAGTTATAATCATTTTTATAGAGAAAAAGATTTACTACAACTTTTATTTGAAGCATTTTTTTCTAATGGCAATAGTTATTGGACTACAGTAGTTCATATGAAAGAAAAGAAATAAAATTTTCTGGTTTTTCATAAATAAGTCTTTAACAATATGATATATCATAAAAATAGTTATAATCATTTTTATAGAGGAAAAGATTTTCTAAAACTTTTATTAGAATCATTTTTTTCAAATGCCAATATTTATCGAACTACAGTGGTTAATATGAAGAAAAAGACAAAGAAAAAAGCTTCAGTTTCTGTTTTTTATGCATTATCTTTTTAACAATGAGACGAATCATAAAAATAGTCAGAATCATTTTTATAGAGAAACAATTTACTACAACTTTTTTTGAAACATTTTTTTCTAAACCCAATAGTTAGTGAATCAAAGTGATTTAAAATTAAGATAAAAAAACTTCAAATTCAAACATCGTTAACTTAGGCCAGTGCAGATTACCAACTATTGGGTCTAGAAAAAAATGTTTCAAATAAAAGTTGTAGCTAATATTTAAATGTACAAAAATGATAATAGGTATTTTTATGCTAGATCTCATTGTTAAAGAGATATTGATGAAAAAAGCAAAAAAATCCTCTTTCCCTGGCCTCTTTTTTTTTTTAATTATTTTTTGTTGAGAGAAGTTAAATTACAATAAAAAGTTTTTTTGTAAATTGAAACAAAACACAACAGAATCGTTATTTTATTATAAATAACAAAAAAAAAAGTTTTGCCTTTCATTTCTCCTCTCATTTGCTAAAATTAAAGTTCACAACTCATAAATTTGATTAAACTAGTTGTAATTTTTTTTTTTTTGTTTCTGTTTTTTCTATTAGATTAAAGTCTAGCTAGGAGTTTTGCTTAAAATAAACTAACGCTGTTTTTTGTTTTAAATAAAATTACAACATTTGAACAAGATTTAGTTTAGAATATTAACGCCTAAACTTATTTGCATTTTGATGTTTGTCTTTTAAATAAAAAAAAAAAAAATTATTTAGAAATAGTTTAGTTATTTAAATTTTAAAGCTTAGTGAGTTATTCTAGGGGGGGGGCCCCCACCCAACCGCCCCCCCCCCCTTATTTATAATAAAAAAAAATAAAAAAACTGCCCCAAAATATATATAATATTAAAAAATATTTTAAAATAAAGTTTGCCAAGAAGACTGTGTGAATGGTGTGTGATGTGAGTGTGAATGGGGAAAAAGGGGGGGTTTTTCTAAAAAATTAAATTACATATTTTGTAAATATTCTTTTTTGAATTCTACATATCTTAAATGATTTTTCCCAAAAATAAATCCCCGTCTTCAAACATCCTTGAAGTATTCTCTATCTTTTAAAAAAATCCCCATAAAAATCCGACAAGTAGTTTAGGAGTTAATGCGTTATAAAGAAAAAAGTAAAATTAAATCTCACAATTATTATTCCATAATTAATTATATAAATAGTAAATTTGAATTTTTACATTTTAATCATTTAAATAAATAGAAAGATGATTTTTTAATTGGCTAAGTTCATTTAAAAAAGCCCGAAGAAAATCAAAAATTATTTATTTCTGTATTTAATCTCTGAAAATAGTTGACGGATTTTTATGGGGATGTTTTTTTTTTCAATAGACTTCTATTATAATGAAAGATTTTAAAATTTAATTAACATATTTTAATAATCAATTCTGTATGTAAACTCTGAAACTACTTAACGAATTTTTATGGGATTTTTTTGGAATTATGGAATATAATTTGAAATTCCCATTTTCACCACACTCACACACACATTTACATTCTTTTCAATAGGAGCCATAAATGAGCAAGCAGCTAATTCATTGTTTCATTTTATTAACCACCAGGGCCCGACGTGCAATGCTCCCATACGGACCGCCGTCCGCCCCGGTTTTTTATAATGATTATTAGCTGCCTGCGCAATTTAAGGAATTTATTTTGAAATGATATCAAAACTCACTAAACATATTCAAATACATTCTACTGTATAAACCCAAATATCCAAATGTCATTAGCATTAAAAATAAATAAACACACTTTTTTTTTTTTTAAATACATCTCAAGGTCGTCAAGAGTTATTCGACAAACAAAATGTCGCTCCTCAGCATATAAAAAAATACACAAGAATGTTGTTGTTGTTGTTGTTTTTATTTATACTGGTCAATTACAAACAATCAACATTATAAATCAATTTAATTGGTGATCATGTCTTTCTATTCTTTCTTCTGCCTGAGTGAACTAATCTTCTGCAGTTGGTTGCATTGCCCCCGGGAGAGGAAAAGAAAATTGTTTGCTCTTGTTGTTGTTGTTGTATTGATCTCACAAAACCTAGAATATTGGTTTGTTAATGAAAAGTGATAGAAAAATTACTCAAATAGTAATAGAAAGAGGAAGAAATTCATTTTCCTTTAATAAATGAACGATTATTATATAGAATGAATTGAAATGAATGAAATAGTACAATCATTTTTCATCTTTTAATTTATTTTTTTAAATTAACAAAATAAGTTCATTGCTTGCAGAGTTCTCCACCCAGATTCAAGCTTTAATTAGCGTTAGAGGGATTGAAAAAAAAAATAAAATAAATTACCGATTTTCGAGATTATTTTGTATTTGTGGCATTCCAAACGCACACCAAATAGAACTGTTTGAAAAGTTTTAATTTTTGATTTCCTATAATTTAAAAAAATCTTTCAAAATAAAATTTGTCAGCAATCTTATCTCCTTCAAAACTGATAATAACTATTTTTAGGATAAACCTTTATTATTACAAAGATATCACTAAAAAACTTCAAGAAATTCCTAGGTTTTAACTTTTTATTTTACTATTTACCACTATAACTCACTAATTATTAAATTTACAAAAAATCTTTCAAATAAAAGTTGTCGGCAATCCTATCTCTCTTCAAAAATGATAATAACTATTTTTAGCTAGAATAAACTTTTATTACGGAGATATCACTAAAAAAACTTAAGAAATTCCTAGGTTTTAACTTTTTACTTTCTCTTACCTATGTATATATGTAATATATATATAGAGAGAAAGTATTGGATTCATGTCAAAAATTCGATGTCGAGATTTTGATGGATCTTCACGTTTTGAGGTCCCCTGAATCCAAAAAGTGGTTTTTGCGACATGGTCTGTCTGTGTGTGTCTGTCTGTGTGTCTGTGAACAAAATATCTCAAGAACGAAAAGAGCTAGGAGGTTGAAATTTTATATTTAAGTTAGACACCACCATGGGACGTGACACGAAGCTTTTGAACAAAATCGACCAAAAAGTACTAGTACTTTACTGATGCACTTTTTTCAGTTTTTTTCTGATTTTCTCAAAATTTGCTCCAACGATTTTTTTTTAAATTCATATATCAACTATTTTTTAGTTGCTCTTTAAAATGTATATTCTCATTTTGGGATTGAAATCTTCTGAAGACCACTTTACTCTTGTTCTCCATAGAAAAGATAGGAGAAATGATTGCCATGGTAACAAAATATAAACATTTTCCCATACTTATAAATTTTACATCTTGAAAATCGAATGTACCATACTGTCCGGGAACTAAATACATAGTCGACACAAAAAATCTGGTGTGACAAGCACAGTACACAACTTTCGATTACCTAAGGTAAGAGAAAGTTGTGTGCTGTGCGCCAGTCACACCAGATTTTTATTTTATTTTACCACTATAACTCACTAATTATTAAATTTACAAAAAAAACTTTTCAAATAAAAGTTGTCGGCAATCCTATTCTCTTTAAAAATGATAATAACAATTTTTATGCTAGAATCTTTTATTAAGGAGATATCACTCCGGGAATAAATGATTAGAAAATAAGAATTCATTTGTATAATTTCATCCATTTTCTCCAATCGTAGTTATATATATATACTCCCTATAGATTTTAAAAAATCTGACATGAGTAGTGTCACTTTTAATTGAATCGATTTTAATCAAAATCTTTTATATTTTTTTGTTCTTTGTATTTGAAGTTCAAACACAATGTAGACAAATATTTTATAATCCCTTTGATATTAAAACATTTTAAAATTCTAATTGTATAAATATTCAAAAGTATATTTCCTCTCTCTAATTTATTGTTTATTCAGAGATTGCGAAAATTTTCTTCCCTTAATGTTTATTCAGTCGTGTCCACTCTCATCCCTAAATGAACGGCTCGTTATTATTTAAGGCCTTTTATTACAATTAAACAAGACGCTTTTTTTTTTTGTTCAATTATTCATATTTGAAGGGCTTAGTGGAAGATAGTCATAAGCCACCATTTTGTCATTTTTGAGATATTCACTCAATTGTATTCTTTAATATCACACATAGAAATTCGTTGATTTTACAATAATTGGCTGCAGATAAGAAGTGCAAGTTCTCTATTTGGCCAGCTAGTAAAGATAGTCATAAGCCACAGCAAAATGGCGTCTAAATCTGGAGTGAATGAAAGTTTCTCTATTGTCAAAAGGACTTCTATGAATAGAATCAATTTCTTTTCAAAATACTTCATTTTTTAAGCCAAAAAAAAAAATGCTAGTTTTCCGGTGAAGAAAATCATAAGCCTCATTTTTCGTTTTCTTCTTCATTATAAATTCTTTTAAATATATCGCAACGATCCCAGGGAGAGAACGTTTTTTTTTTTTTATTTATTTTTATTAATTCTTATAAATTTATTCATTTTTTTTTTTAATCCAAATTCACAAAATATTATAAAAAAAAAAAAAGAATTAAACTTGAAATAATTAATCTCTTAAACATCTCTCATCACTCATATGCTGATCTTTTGAGTGGCCAATTTCCATACTCGCTATTGTCTGGAAGAGAGCCAGTCAACGCCACCTCTTCTTGCCTTCGGATAGAGAAACGGCCACCACTTGGAACATATTTGCCGAGAAACGTCCGTCCGCCTTCACTGCGGTTCGGACGAAGGTCGGCCAGCTGCGACCGAAATGTCATTTCAAGTTGCAAACCAAAGACACCATCAATTTTACATTCCTTTTTATTTCATTTTTTTTTTTTTTTTTTATATATATTTTTCAATAAATTTCATTCCATTATTTTTTTTACTTTCTCTTACCTCTATATATATGTTAATATATAGAGAGAGAAAGTATTGGATTCATGTCAAAAATTCGATGTCGAGATTTTGATGGATATTGACGTTTTGAGGTCCCCTAAATCCAAAAAAGTGGTTTTCGCGACATGGTCTGTCTGTGTGTATGTTCAATTTTAAGCATGAAGCAATTTAGCTATGAGGCTGAAATAGAAAATAAGCTTTTAATCAAAATCGGCCAAAGAATACTAGTACTTTACTGATGTACTTTTTCAGTTTTTTCCAATTTTCTCAAAATTCGCTCAAAAGATTTTGATTAAAATTCATAAATCAATTATTTTTTAGATGCTCTTTAAAATGTACATTCTCATTTTGCCATCAAAAATATTTTGAAGCACACTTCATAGGAAGGATAGGAGAAATGGTTACCATGGTACATGCAATTCTAATATATCGGCGGAAACTAAATATATCTCGACACAAAAAATCTGGCGTGACAAGCATAGAACAACTTGAAAGCTATTAATTAAATTTAATAGCATTTCTGAAGATGATACTCTAAAGTGTTTATACCAATATTTAGAATACCTTTGTGTGTTTTGTTTTCAATTATCTAATTAAATCTTGTTTCAACCAGTTTAAATTTATCCATTCCCATTTTCCCAAGAAAGTCTTTTTATTCTATACAATATTGATTCTATCTAGAACTGAGTGACCATTTTAGGACAATTGACCCTCTCCCTTAAATGCTGTTGGATTCAATTACTACCCTCTATAGAAAGAAATTTATCTTTAGAACAAAGTCAGAAAGGAGACAAATACAAATAAATTCGGTTTTAGAAATATTTCTGCCCTTTTGTTAACAGAAATGAGTCAAGTTAAAATAAAATCACTTTTTTATTATAAAAGAAACAAAAAAAAAAAAATATCTAATAGACGACCGCTTTTAACTACGCTTTAGAAATGAGTAAGTATATTTGCTGAAGAAGCGAGGAAGGGGATATATATTCAAGAGAATAACGTTATTGTATCTTTAAAACCCATGAATTTCGTTAACTATTAGATTTACAAAAAGAAATTTTCAAATAAAAATTATAGAAAATTTATTCTTCTATAAAATGCTAATAACTATTTTTATGCTAGACCTTATTTTTAAAAGGATATTACTGAAAAACTAGAAGACTTAAATTTTACTTTTTTTTAAATTTTAATTTAAACCACCATAGCTCACTTATAATTAAATTTACAAAAATATCTTTCAAATAAAAGTTGTCGGCAATCTCATCCTTTACAAAAATGATAATAACTGTTTTTATTCTAAACCTTGTTATTAAAAAGATATTACTGAAAAACCTAAGAAATTCCTCAATTTTAACTTTTTTAATTTAAATATAAACCACTATACCTCACTAATTATTAAGTTTATAAAGAAATATTTCAAGCAAAAGTTATAGGCAATTTTGTCTTTTACAAAAATGATAATAACCATTTTTATTCTAAACATTTTTTATTACTGAAAAAATAAGAAATCCCTAAATTGTATCTTTTATTTTTTTTTAATATAAGCCTCTTTAATTTACTAATTATTAATTTTACAAAAAAATTCTCAAAATAAAATCTTATCTTCTTCAAAAATGATAGTACTATTTTTAGGATTATCCTTATTATTACAAAGATATCACTAAAAAACTTGTGAAATTCATAAATTTTAATTTTATTATTTTAATTTAAACCACTATAACTCACTAATTAT
>JAKCPI010023997.1:0-37981 GCA_023213315.1 Euborellia annulipes | reverse complement strand
TTATTTATCCTAAATCAAAATAAATCAAGAGATGTAACGGTATGGATAATTCTTAAAAAGAGAAGACAGCAAGCAGGAGAAATAAACAAAACATTGTTCAATTTTTTTTAACTATCGACGTTTCGATCAATATAAATCAACAAGGTCCCAAGGGGATCTGCAAGGGTATTTAAAAGAAGATCCCAGCAAGTATTATTAATATTATTTAAAATTCCTATCAGGATCCCCTTTCTAAGACACACACCTCAAACCTAACCGACCTCTGGCCGTAGCCATCTACCGGCACCCCGTCAAGTTACTTCATTTCCTATCTCTAACTCCTCCTCCTGCTTTCGTCACTAGCTAGTGAACTAATCCTTATTTCTGTTTCGACCCGTTTCCTTTTATCCAACCTCTTCTATGCTATGAAGGATGTCCTAGTTTGAGAGGGACGGCGTGTAGCCTACTCCTTTCGTTGAATGAATCACTGAGAGGGAACCCTCTTTACGTCCCTTCCACAGGACGGGATGTCACAGCAACTCCCTCTAGATCCTAGCAAGTAGATAAATTTTATTGAATGGCATTAATGTAATCCTGTAAAAAACTATAATAATCAAAAACTTGTATTGAAGAAAGAAACTTCGATAGTTTACAAAAATTCTAAAATTTTATTTTATATCTCCCCAGTCTTCTCTTCTTAAGAATTAAATTCTCGTGATTGCAAAACAATTGTGTAGACCTACATTGATTGTCCTATTCTCTAAGAATATTTCTAATATTTTTTTATTTTAATCAAATAATTAATAAAATTCCCAAATGGTAGAAAATTAAATAGAAACGCAACCAAAACATATCAAAATAAGTAATGGAGCTATTTTAAAATTTTGAATATTTCAACAACTCTCTCGAATAATTTAATAGTCAATATCGTCTCATTAGAGGCTAATCTACTGGCTTTATATTAAATTTAACAGTATTTCCTATTGGCTTATATAACTACAGACACTTTAGCTTGATAAATGGAGCCAATATTTAATCGGCCATTAAATTACCAATCATCCACCTAATACAAACAATTGTGCAAACAACCAGCGATGTGTCTATCTAGTTTAGTGTAGAATTATAGGCTGCCCTTTAATGTCACAACATGAATGCTTAGCATGATTGTCACAATCATAAATAGAAATTATTATTAAACCCAAAATATATTTATTTCCCTAAAAACATATAACAAATCAATATTTAAATGAAATATTAGCGATTATCATTACAGCCAAATTTATTACTAGAAAAAAAAATCATTTTTTATTCTACCGAAAATTTATTCATCTGTTGAGAGAAATAATTTTGAGTTTTGTGTATTTTTGGAAATCTAGTAAACAACAAACTTTTAATTCACCAATGAATTTACTCTCCCTTGAATGGTAAAACTAAAGATTCGTTTCTGCTCTAAAGTTCAGTTGTGGTCACTTTTTTTATTTTCTCTTACCTAGATATATGTTAATATATAAAGAGAGAAAGTATTGGTTTCATGTCAAAAATTCGATGTCAAGATTTTGACGTATATTGAGACTGTGGGTTTGTTAACAAAATATCTCAAGAACTAAAAGAGCTAGGAATTTGAAATTTGAGATATAAATTAGTCACCGCCCTGGAAAGTAACATGAAGCTTTTAAACAAAATCGGCCAAAAAGTACTAGTACTTTACTGATGCACTTTTTTTATTTTTTTTCGATTTCCTCAAAATTCACTCAAACGATTTTGATTAAAATTCATAAATCACTTATTTTTTAGATGTTCTTTGAAATATATATTCTCATTTCGCTCTTGAAATTGTTTGAAGCATACTTTACACTTGTACTTCATAGGAAAAATACTTTTATATGTAGGCCTATATAAATTTTATATCTTCAATTTTGAAATATCGGCAAAAATTAAATATAGGCCTATATGTCGACATGAAAAATCTGGTGTGACGAGCACAAAACATCTTTCACATACCGAAGTTAATAGAAAGTCGTGTGCAACCAGTCACACCAGATTTTTAATATAATACAAATCGTAAAATCTCGAAGAGTTTTAATATAATACATTTTTTATTTTTAAATAATAAAATGGTCAAATAACTACCTCCTCCCTAATTTGAATTTATATAGGTTATTTATTATTAATTTACAAACAAGTAGGCCTACTTTTATCCCCTTTAGAGTTTCGAAATTCCTTTCGAATATCTGTAATTCATTGTTTAAAAATGCACATTCTTATTTGGATAAGAAAAAAAAAAAAAAAAAAAAAAACAATTTTCAAATCAAACTTGGAAATTCAATTAAAATTACATTTGAATAAAAAAATGTCCGGCATGATTGGAAAAGGTTGCTTGCTCCCCAAACATTTTTTTGCAATTAGCCAATAAAAAAAAAGAATCTATTTTCTTTTCTTTTTCTTTACTGGTTAGGACATTAAATAAAAATTTTTTCCCCCTCAGCTGAGTGAGATTTTCAAATGTTTACAATGATCTTTTATTTTTCTTTCTCTTTGACCTTCTTTTCCTCAATCTTTTCCTTCAATCATAACGCGATATTCATGGTTCTGACTTAGAAGTGAATAATATTCAATAGATTATAATAAAAAAAATTATTTTGTTTAATTTAAGGTCCAGCTCTTTAATAAGATATCACAAATTCAAGTAATATTCTCAGATAATAGATAATCGGAGTTGAGGAATATTAAAATTTTTACTTTCTCTTACCCTAAAGGCCTTATATAGAGACAAAGTCAAAAATTCTATGTCGATATTTTCGCGGATATACACTTTTGAGGTCCCTGAGTTCAAAAAGCTAGGTCCCGCAAATTGGTCTGTCTGTGTGTAATGATTTTAAGCATGAGGAATTGAGCTACCGGATTAAAATTTTATAATTAAGCTAGGTATTATCCTGGACACTCAAAATAAGCTTTTGAACAAAATCACCCAAAAAGTGCTAGTACTTTAAGAATTAACTTTTTCAGTTTTTTTGATTTTCTCAAAATTCGCTCCACCAAATTTGTTTAAAATACAAAAGTCAATTATTTTTTATATGCTCTTTAAAATCTATATCAGTAAAATTTTTCGTGAAAATTGTTTGAAGTACGCTTTACTGATGTATTACAGATTTTTACTCATGAAATACAAGTGGTCAAATTTGGAACCAAGATACTATGACAAACTAAATATATCTCGAACCAAAAAATCTGATGTGACAAGCACAGTACACTTGCCGAAGAATAAGAAAAATTTGTATGCTGTGCGACCTGGCATCTTAGGCCATTTAATCTTTAAACGATACTTATAGACTATTAATTACGATATACCGGTTATTGTGATGAAGGCATATTTATTATACCATTTGGTATCCAAATGATTTAAATAAATTCACCGGACTGCCTGGGGTCCGAACCCACATCCTTTTGGATTATCCATATTGACATTTGCCAACATCTCTAACCTAAGGAGGAATTCACTTCTTGTTCCTAATATTTTTGAATAAGGGTTTCTTAAGATTTAAACTTTCGACCGTTGGTTCTCGTTGAAACATTTTGTAAATTAAAATTAAATATACAAATTAAACACTAGGTTATTTGTTTCAAAGGTTTTATTAATTAAAAAATTAACACTTGATACGTATTTCGACAATTCCTTGTCATCATTCTCATCATCAAGGGTTTCTTAGTTCTGGACCGATTTATTTGTTAGTCCTTCAGATTTAGAAATAACAATACGATTATTTAGTCAATATTTCATAGCTTAAATTTTTTTTGATTGTTGATCCCTTTGATCAGAATTTTTGTTAATATATGATATAAGATGATGATGATATATGATATAAGATGGGATGATATGAAGATATGATGATATGATATGATATAAGAAATAAAATAAAATATAATACTGTTTATGAAATTATATTATATTTTATTTCTTCAAATAGTTTTTCTTATAATATTTGACTTTTATTTTATTTATTCTTAACTGTTATGAATTATATTTATTTTAAAATTCTTCCTAAACATTACTTATTTTGTGATGATATAATTCACAATTTGAAATAAATAGGCCCGGTGCTTGTAAACATTTCTAATATCTCCAAGATTAGAGAAGAACTTATCAAGAAAGATTGATGAGGAAGTACCATGTTTACTAGCCAAATGTGTATGTTCTGACATTGGCGATGTGGAGGTCCACGAACAGGAATTTGTCTGTTTGCCGGTTGGTTTTTGTGCCCTGTCCTTGGCTTATGTCGACCGGCTTTTTGCCCGCCACCGACCGCTTAATTGCCGCATTGTCTACGAACAGACCACGGGCCAAACAAACACGATGACGAGGAACACATTTCCATGGGATCGCTGGGTCGATTGACCTCACTCATTCATTACTATTGAATTAATAACAAATTGATCTTGCCATCAAAAATCTAGACCTAGCAATTGTTAGTCTCATTTAGTTATTTGCTAATTTTTCTATTTTAATACTTAAAAATTTTCAACTAGAATGTATTCAATACACGATGAATACGAGTAAGTTGAATTATTGGAAAATAACGTTGAAAGTAATGATGTTGAGGATGAATCAATAAAATTTTAAAAAATATTGCGTTACTCCAAAATTATTTCTATTATGATTATAATAATTATGCGTCCGTATTTATTTAAATTTTATAGTAGTCAGCATTGGCGTACCCAGCGAGGGGCAGGGGGCAGCTGCCCCCCTAGAATAAAAAAAAATTAAATGTTTATAAAGTGATGAAACGAAACAAAATTGGTGGATGGCGACGGGGAATGATTTTTTTTGTTAGGATTTGAGGGTTTTTAGGCCTTTAATTCGAAGGCTTTTTCCTTCTTTATAAAAAATTGCTATGTCACAATCTGGACGACCATGATCTGACCATGCCCCCCCCCCCCCTAGATTTGATCCTGGGTACGCCCATGGTAGTCAGTAGTCAAATACATCTGACATTTGTATTATGAAAACGAAAAAAATTAATAAATAATATAGGACAAGAAAGATTTTATTATAAATCAAATAATATCCCTCCTAAAATATAAATGTGTCTGTGTCCCTCTGTTTGTATTTAAATCCTCTCGTAATTAAGCTTCTTGTATAAAAATTGTCTCGAGTGCAGAAATTTAAGGTAGTCCCCTCGACCAGGGGCGTATATAGAAATTTTTTTACGAAACTAAATTTTTTTTCCCGCAGGGCGGCAAAATTTTTTTCCCTGTCATGGAAATCATTTTACCTTTTTTTTTAGGGACACAAAATTATTTTTTCAGCCCTTTTTTGCGGAACTAATTTTTCTAACAGGGTAGCAAAAAATTTTTGCCTGGCATGTTAATTTTTTAGAGAGAAGAAATTTTTTCCGACTTGCTAAAATTTTTTTTTCGAAACTAAATTGTCGTCTGAGCGGAAAAAGTTTTCACCCTGCCGTTAAAACCATTTTACCTTTTTTTTTTGGAAGACGGAATTTTTTTCGGGAGGGGGGGGGCGACCTCCTTGGCCCTCCTTATATATCCCCTGTTCACTTTATACCCGTATATATGTTTATAGATTTGGGAAATTTCGGGGGGGGGGGGCCCTTATATAAGTTATAGAAAATATTGCGATCATGTGAAAAATTCGATGTCGAGATTTTGATGAATATACATGTTTTGAGGTCCCCTGAGCCCAAAAAAAGTGTAACAAAATATCTCAGGAACGAAAAGAGCTAGGAGGTTGAAATTTTATATTCGAGTAGACACCCCCCTCCTCCCCAAAGGGGGAAAATAAACTTTTGAACAAAATGGGCCAAAAAGTACTAGTACTTTACTGATGTACTTTTTCAGTGCTCCAACGATTTTGATTAAAATTCATAAATCAACTATTTTTTTTTTTTTTTGATGCTCTTTAAAAAGTATATCAGTAAAATTTTTCGTGAAAATTGTTGAAGTACACATTATTGATGTGGAAGCATTCTTAGCTTAGCGTCATCTATGAATCGTGTGGTCAAGTTTGGGACTTAGGTGCTAAAGGCAACTAAATACAGTATATCTGGTGGGACAAGCACAGTACACAATATTCTCTTGCCGAAGGGTAAGATAAAGTTGTGTGCTGTGTGACCAGTCACACCAGATTTTTTTTTATTGATATTGTCCATATTAGACTCTTACACTGCTTTTATCTTTTAATAAGTAATTTTCATCAATAAATTCTAATTAAATTTCATAAATAAATAAATTTTTATTTTCAGAAAAACCTTATATTCTTAGTTTTTATTTGAAGTAAAAAACGTAAAAATTTTTGATTGTACTTATAAGGAAAAAAAAAACTCTAAATGTTAAAAAAATTTTCCGAACGATGAACATGTATCAAGATTGAATCAGGCGGCTTAATCAAAAAGGCGCCTTTAACCTTGATAGATTTGTCCAGGGTAGTCGAACAAACAAATGGGACATCCATCTTATATGGCACTGGCTGCGAGGACTTTTTATTTTTGGTTTTATTCGACCCAAACCCGCCACACAAGTCCGCCATTAAATACTTTAAATTAATTCGAATCCAGGCGGCCAATAAAACGAATATTAACCTTGCTTTGCGAGCTCCGAGACTCTCTTATTTAAATTTAACCATCATAGTTTAAGACGCCACTCTTAACTTTAAGTTCGTATTTCTTTAACGACGTCCCAGGATTTCGAACTCTCGACCGACAATAATTAAAATGGTCGAATTGCTTTTTATTTATATTAGCCTAACAGTGTTATTCACTAATTAAATCTAAACTAGATTTTCATTAGTCAAATTAAAAAAGTTTTTCATTTTTTTTAGGGTGGGGGAGGGGAGGGGAGGGGAGGTGGAAAGCTAAAGGCGAATAACGAATCCCTCAAGATTTGACATTTCATTCTAAATGGATGCTTTGTAAAAGTTAAATTGATATTCATGTCCAGGTCTGTTGTAAATAAAGCAAAAAATAAATACTAATCTAGCAATGTAGCTTAGGCGATGTTTGTTGCTAGGCCATGAAGTCTATGGGGACATGTCGTACCCAACCCTCCAACCTCGTGGGGTGTTAATGGCCAAGGATATTTTGCTGCCACTAATGCATTCCCCCATACCTTGTGCATTTAATAACCGAGTATACCACTCGCTTGCTACTTGTATTTTTCCCTCCCGGTTGTTCCTACAAGTTCATTTTAGTATAATATGGAAAGCTCTCTTTCTCTGAACGACGCCCAAGGGGCGGGCAAAAATATTTTTCCAAGTTATCAGAATGGCCTCCGACTGGAAATTAGCAAACCCTGTGGTGATTACATCCAATGGTAGATGTATTTATCGCTTGGCTGCTTGCTGAAAGAAGATTCGCCAAGCAAAGCATCAATCAATTAAGAACCCTATTTTTTTTTTTTTATCTAAGCTCCAAGAGATCCATATTTTTATTTATACAATTATTTAAGTTTAACTAATCAATATTGCTTGAACGAAATACAAACGAGGACTTTTTATTATTAAATTTTTTATAAATAAAAAATTACATATACAATATTTAAGATATTATAAACCGCGAAACGAAATTTATATAATTAAATATTTATTAATTCATATACCCAAAAAAAGTAAGAGTGGTAAGGGCACATCGACTACAAATTGGTGGTTCAACTCCCGGCAGAACACCCTTAATTTTTTCGGATATATGAATTAATAAATATTTAATTATATAAATTTTTTGTTTTAATATTTTTACTTTCTCTTACCTATGTATATATGTAATATATATATAGAGAGAAAGTATTGGATTCATGTCAAAAATTGATGTCGAGATTTTGATGGATCTTCACGTTTTGAGGTCCCCTGAATCCAAAAAAGTGGTTTTCGCGACATGGTCTGTCTGTGTGTGGGTGTGTGGGTGGGTGTGTGGGTGGGTGGGTGTGTGTTCAATTTTAAGCATGAAGGAATTGAGCTATGAGGCTGAAATTTTATATTTAAGTTAAACACCCTCCTGGACCGGAAAATAAGCTTTTAATCAAAATCGGCCAAAGAGTACTAGTACTTTACTGATGTACTTTTTCAGTTTTTTTCGATTTTCTCAAAATTTGCTCCAACGATTTTTTTTAAAATTCAAAAATCAATTATTTTTTAGATGCTCTTTAAAATGTATATTCTCATTTTGCGATTGAAATCTTCTGAAGACCACTTTACTCTTGTATTTCATAGGGAAGATAGGAGAAATGGTTGCCATGGTAACAAAATATAAATATTTTCCCATACTTATAAATTTTACATCTGAATTCAAATGTTCCGTACTGTCGGGAACTAAATATATGTCGACACAAAAAATCTGGTGTGACAAGCACAGAACACAACTTTCGATTACCGAAGGTAAGAGAAAGTTGTGTGCTGTGCGCCAGTCACACCAGATTTTACTTTCTCTTACCTATGTATATATGTAATATATATATAGAGAGAAAGTATTGGATTCATGTCAAAAATTCGGATGTCGAGATTTTGATGGATCTTCACGTTTTGAGGTCCCCTGAATCCAAAAAAGTGGTTTTCGCGACATGGTCTGTCTGTGTGTGGGTGTGTGGGTGTGTGTGTGGGTGTGTCTGTGTTCAATTTTAAGCATGAAGGAATTGAGCTATGAGGCTGAAATTTTATATTTAAATTAAACATCCTCCTGGACCGGAAAAATAAGCTTTTAATCAAAATCGGCCAAAGAGTACTAGTACTTTACTGATGTACTTTTTCAGTTTTTTTCGATTTTCTCAAAATTTGCTCCAACGATTTTTTTTAAAATTCAAAAATCAATTATTTTTTAGATGTTCTTTAAAATGTATATTCTCATTTTGCAATTGAAATCTTCTGAAGACCACTTTACTCTTGTATTTCATAGGGAAGATAGGAGAAATGGTTGCCATGGTAACAAAATATAAATATTTTCCCATACTTATAAATTTTACATCTGAATTCAAATGTTCCGTACTGTCGGGAACTAAATATATGTCGACACAAAAATCTGGTGTGACAAGCACAGAACACAACTTTCGATTACCGAAGGTAAGAGAAAGTTGTGTGCTGTGCGCCAGTCACACCAGATTTTTTTCCATATTTCTATGTTGATAAATCATTTTTGTCAATAAAATTTTAGAGCAATTTTTTCATAAAACATTTGTCTTTGAGAGGGCCGGGTCCCTTTGGGCTCAGGTTAAATCTGAAAAAAAAAATTAACGAAAATTTGTCTCTGAGAGGGCCGGGCTCAGGTGAAAACGGAAAAATTTGAATAAAAAAAAAAATTGAATGAAAATTGTTAGTAATGTAGTTGTGGCTGTTGAGTTGTATCAAGGAAGGGTTGCAGGAGCAGAGACTGGCAGCCAGATTTCTTTCTTTAAAAATTTTTATTGGGCCGACGTTTCGGTCTCGATAGAGGCCATCTTCAAAAATTGAAAATTGTTTTTTTGAGAGGGAAGGCCCGAGCCCCTCGGGGCTGAGTCATACCGGTAATACTGGTTAATATTTTAAAAATATTTTTGTGTATGGGGGAAGGGGAGGTATTTAAAAATGAGTTCGCGCCTCCCCCCTCCCCAAAATAATACTAATATTAAAATGTATGTCACAATACCGTCATTTTTGTTATAATTATTAAAATACTTTTAACAATTTCTATGTTTTGTGATACACCCATGTTATTAAGTAGACCACTACCAAATGGCTTAAATAAAAATCCCTGGACCCCAATATATATATATATATATATATATATATATATATATATTCATAATAACGGTTATCGTCTAAAGTCTTAAATGGCCTAAGTTGCCGGAAAGACTGTGTGCATGTGTGTGTGAATATGAGTGTGAATGAGAAAAAGTGTGAGTGTTTAAAAAAACAAAGTAGACCACACGTATATAATATTTTCATAAAAATTTCTATAATAAAAAACGAAATTTAATTGGCTAGTATTCAAAAATTGCTGTAGAGCGTCTAATAAATTGACCAGGGTCTGTATATATAATTTATATCAATAATAATAATCCATTTTAAATTTTGAATTGCCCACTCATTTTTAAGTTTAAAAAAATAAGCTACAACTATCGACGAATATATTTAAAATAAAAAGATAAAATTAAAAAATAATTAATTACTAAAGAAACGCTTTTAAAATAAAATGTAAAATAATTTTCAAATTTTAATTTAATCATTGATGTGATCCGTGCAGTCAGCTGCCAGTCTGCCACCTTACGATCTGTCAAACTCGTGTCGTGACTACCCACATAGCACAAAATATTGCTGGAATGTTGCAGGAATATTATTTCAAAACATTCGAAATATTGCATGCAATATTCCTGCAGGATTCCAGCAACATTCCTATGTCCGCGTTTTTTTTATTCAGGAATATTGTCACAATATTGAATTACAATATTGTCAGAATATTGCACAGCAATGTTGCCTACATATTGCGATGTAATGTTGCCATTATATTGCATGCAATATTCCTTCAACATTCCTATGTCCGCGTTTTTTTTATTCCGGAAATATTGCCAAAATATTACAATACAATATAGCCATAATATTCCATTTCATACTATGTCCCCAGTATATTGAGTTGCAATGCATATTTGCATTGCACGCATGTGGTGATTATTATATATATATAATAATCACCACATATATATATATACCATTATATATATATATAATAATCACCACATGCGTGCAATGCAAATATGCATTGCAACTCAATATACTGGGGACATAGTATGAAATGGAATATTATGGCTATATTGTATTGTAATATTTTGGCAATATTCTATATATATAATATAATAATATCACGACATGCGTGAAAAAGAAATACATTTCAGTTAGGATCCTAACTCAAAGCCTAATGTCGTTGATATTATAAATATATATTTTATTTACAATATTGCAAAAAAATATTCCTGTAATACTGTATTTCTACAATATAGCAATTTATTTAATGTGTTAAGATTAAAGATAAAATAGTTGCACGGGAGTAAAAATCATCAACTTTTTTTTATTTCACTTTAACATTACAGCAAAAACAAAGCGTCCCCAGCTGTGTATTCTTTGAAGTGTCAACTCTTCCCTCTCTTCATTGAGCTTGCCAGTTTCAGGTCCGAGATATGGCACCTATCTATTCTCTTTCCGGCTCCTTCACTGTGAATACTGTATCGGCTAATTGGTCGGTGACTTCTTATGGACCAACCCATTTAGGCAATAATCCGGCGCATCTTTTGGCTCCGGCGTCACTTAGGGTTACTTTTCTTCTCCAAACCAAATCCCCAATCCCGAATTTCGACATGACTTCCTATAATAAATTTTACTATTATACTATTTGCCAATGTTAAAATTGCCTCGGTATTTGCACTTACCATTTCCTTTTTCTTCCTCCTCGTTTCAACATTTTTCACAAACAAATTAACTGCCCTTTTGTTCTTCATAACCAACACATTCGAAATGGAACCAATTTTTGCATTCCGCTTCACATCGAATATTCAGTGTCTCCTTTTCCGGTCTTAAGCATTTCTTTACAGCACATACCGATTTCACGTTGGGCGCCATTTGTTAAGATTAAAGTTAAAATAGTTGCACGGGAAAATAAACAACTTTTTTTTATTTATCTTTAACAACAAAAACAAAGCGTCCCCTTCCAGCTGTGTATTCTTTGACTTGTCAAATGAAATCAAATTATTACAAAATTTTTTTGAAATATTGTAAAAATATTCCAACTTATTTTTTTGCAATATTTCAAATAAAATATTGCTGGAATATTATTATAATAATGTAAAAAAATTTTGTCATAATCCGATTCAAAATTTCTTTGCAATGTTACAATAATATACCAGTAATATTTTTTGGAATGTTGCAAATAAAATATTGATGGAATATTATCACAATATTTCAAAAAAATTTGTTGAACCGAATATTGAAAATTTTTTTTCAATATTACAATAATATTTCACCAATATTATATATGCAATATTGCAAAAAAATATTGCTGGATTATTTCTATAATATTACAAAAAATTTTAGGAAAATTTCTTCTAAAAATTTTTTTAAATATTATAATAATATTTCAGCAATATTTTATTTGCAACATTCCAAAAAATATTGCTGCAATATTGCTACAATGTTATAAGATAGAAAGATTCCTGCAACATTCCAGCAATATTTTGTGCTCTGTGGGTAGTCATCTCCCGTGCTTTTATGCTATTTTCGGTTATTTCTCCGGTCGTGTGTGCTAATAAGTGTTTAATTATTTATTTTATTAGTGTCAGTGATTAAATATTTTCATTTATTTCGTGACAACATCTCTGAAGGGAAAGAGGTGATCCTCATTTACTATAAACACAAGGTAAAAAAAAAAGTAAAAATATTATTTTTTAAATCTCTATTTTATAAAATAAATAATGATCAAATCAATATATTTTAACCAAAATTAATCATGTTATGGTTTTATTAGTTTTCTAAAATAATAAGTAAATACTAGAATGAGCAAATGTCAAAAGTGCATTACTGATTTTAAGCCATAATTTAATTTTTCAACTATTTTCCAATTTAATTCAGTTTTAGTGACTTGATATAATAATAATAAATGAGTATTAATAAAACAAAAAGTCATTTAGTAGATGATTTTATTATTTAAATGTATTTGTCATTTTCTTTTTGGGTCACTAATCATTAAGTACCTTCATATTTTTTTTAACATTTTATTAAAATATATTCTAAATATAAATTTCAACGTTTCGGTCGAGTTCTTATGGTCATCCCCGAATATTAAAAAATCAATAATTTGTTTAGATAATCTTGCCCTTTAGGGAGCTCAATGTTTTGTTTTGATTTGGAGAAGGACCCTAGCCTTTATCTTTTTTTATTCTCTTTTGACAACAGTTCACACTATCTTTTCAAAACATCCAATAAATAAATTCTTGGTTATTTCAGAAATTAACTTGTTGAAACCTTAAATGTCAAAATATATTAAGAATATATTTTAAATATAATGCTAAAAAATAGATAGGATGCTTCAAGTTGAGTTTCATAAACGTCAAAAATTCTGCCCATTTATGATTTAATTTATATATATAAACACGGTGGTCCGATTGTCTTTAGGGATATTCATTGTATATGAATAAATGAATATATATATATATATATATAATCCTAAATATTTTTATTTCCAAATTCAGATATTTTAATCGACTTCAATCATTAACAATTTATTATTTTGGAATTGGCAACTAATTAGGATCTAAATAAATTCTAATTTAATAAATATTTTTAAAAGTTAAACTTTAAAAAATATCAAGTAGTCATCTCGTTCTTTAATTATTTAAATCTTTAAATAAACATCAGATCTATTAAAAAAATTTAATTAAGAATTTATACAGTAGGTCTATATCTTTAAAATCTTGCATTTTTAGCCCTTTTTAATCATATATATAAAGATAATGATGTATATAATAAAGCATTTTACCGTTTAAATTTTAGAACGAAATTTTAAATACAGTATATACAGTACAAAGAGCACATTCTATAGGAAAATTATTTTTCGCTCCGGACTTGGTATAACTTTCTGAGTTATTCATTTTTAAGTTTTGATTTTTCCTTTAGGAAACTTAAAAGATTTTCAAGTCTATGACCCCTTTTTTCCCAAAAATTTGCGAACCGAAACCGAAACCGATTCGATAAGGAAATAATTCAATTCAATTTAAGAAGCCCAAGGGGGTAGCCAGGCATGGTGGGTAGGGGGAGAATTAAAGAGTTATTGGGGATAATGAAATGCATTTTACTATATTGTTTTCTCTCTTGATTGCAGTTCCTGACTCGGCTTGGGGACGGTGCACGTTGAGCTGGGTTCCGCTTGGCCTCCGCGCATCTCACACCTCCATATATATTGTAAGTCTTAATATTTTTATTTTAATTTGTTTTAATATATTTAAGACTTGTATTAGGCCTATACAAAAAACTGCTACTAATAAATCGAAATACTTGAGAATGTTAAAATCTTAAAAGAGGGAAATTTGAGTCATCTCGTTTATTTCGTTTTAGCATTTGTACCAAGATTCGCGGGTTCGCGTCCCGTCCCATGCCATGCCACAAAAAGTTTAACACGAAGTTAATTGATATTAGAATATATAGGACATAGTTGGTCCCCCACTTATAGACCTAAGTCTTGGCCACTATGAATAATAATACAACTACTGCTATGACTGCGCTGAGAGAAGTTTGTGTTGCTTAGGCATTTGCTGGTAGTGTCGTTATTTGATGCGGTGCGACAAATTATTTTTATTTTTTTTTTCGACAGACTAACTGGCACATTCCCGGGTAAAGGTTTTTTTTTTTTTTTTATAACACACACTTTTTTCTCATTCACACTCATATTCACACACATGCACACAGTCTTTTCGGCAACTTAGGCCATATAAGACTGTGTACGATAATCCGTTATTATATATATATATATATATATATATATATTGGGGTCCAGGCATTCTTATTTATACCATTTGGTATCCAAACCGGGTAAAGGTTGTGAGATATTGTCCTCTTCGTTCCGCGACTTCGATTTAAATACTGTATAATAGGCCAAGAATGAAAATCAGCAAAAATCATCAATTTTTTTTTTTTTTTTTATTTCTCAAGACAAAAGCCTCAAAAAAAAAATATCTAAAAATCTGGTGTGACTGGTCGCACAACTTTCTTCCCATAAGTAATTGAAAGTTGTGTTTCTGTGCTTGTCACCCCAGATTTACTCAGTATTTTGTTGACATACATATATTTAACAAGACTGTGAGTGTTTTTTACTGACGAGGCCAAACATCCCATGACCCCCGGGAATCGAACCCAGGATCTCCGCCTTTCCGGGGCATATATTTAGTTTCCGGCAGTATGGTTCATTTTTTCCCCTTTTGGCTACTGAAGACGTTTAGTGATTTTTTCGTATATTTAATAATGGAGAATATGGCTGTTTTAATTATTTTATTTATTTGAAATTCCTATCGGGATCCCCGTTTATTTACCCAAGGTGCTTAAGCGCTCGAAGGCACACACCTCAAACCCAACCGGCCTCAGACCGTAGCCATCTACAGGCAGAGTTAGATTCTTTTCTATATGTAACTCCTCCTCCAGAGTTCATTTCTGACTAGTGAACTAATCCTTATTTTTGGTTCCAACCGGCTCCTTATATCCAACCTCTTCTATACTATGGAGGAAGTCCTAGTTTGAAGAGGAACTCCCTCAGCACCGGCGCCTACTCCTTTCGAAGAATGCATTACTGAGGGGGAACCTTCTTTACGTCCCTCTCTCAGGACGGATGTCACAGCAACTTCCTTTTTCAACTTTTCAGATTTTTGTAACTTGATTTGTCCTATTTTATGAGCAGTTTTTATATTTTGACTTCATTACACTATCTTAAAATATCTAACTTAGAGGTTCTTTCACTTATTTCACAATTTGCAAGTAAAAAACAAAAAAAAAAAAATTCTTCTTGACAATTTAAATTTCTGAAAAAAACTTAACAAATAAGAACAAATTGATTTAATGAAACATCCACTTAAATCAAGTGTTTGATGCATATGATAAAATTAAATTTAAATTTTTTTTATTTCCCTCTACCTTCGTTTTAAAAATTATTTTTCCCAAGGTGAATGACCATTTGATAGGGTTTCATGTAAAAAAACATTTCGTTTTATAGAACAATAACATGTTATTATATTTTACAATACATTAGTAAAAACTTTATTTATTTTACTTCTTGCAAATATCAAACATCAGCCTTAATTTTCTTTACACATTTAGCCTTTTTTTTTGTTTTACATACACATAAATTAGTGATTATGTGATTTAGAGCATAATATTTTTTTTTTTTTCATTAATGTTTTTCATAAAATTTTTACCACTCATAAAAAGTATTACACAGACATTTTTCTCTTTTTTATAGAATAATAATATTCAAGATAATTCTTTAGATAAACGCTGTGAATTATTATTATTATATTTTATATTTCTTTCTCAGTATGCATTTGGACCATTTATGATAATCGCCGTTTTTTTGACGCTAGGGGTAGTTTACAAATTTATTTCTCTTTGAATTTTTTTCTTCTAGTTATGAGAATATTCGGGAAAGTTTTTTTTTTTTTTTACCCCATATAATTTTAATTTCATTTGTGCTTTCAAACTGGAAGGTAGTCATCCCAAATGATAGATTTTTGAATTAATAGTTTCAGATCTCCTCTAGAAAAAGTATCGTCTTCGCAAATGTGATAAATCTCCCTAGAATTGAACATACTTTAGCAATGAATCTAAAAATGTATCCATCCAGTTGGTAATTTGCCTTGTAACAACCAAAGAGCCCTATAAACTAATTTATTCATCCCAAGGTACCTCAGTATTTATTTAGTGAGCCGAAAAACATATCGCTTATTTGCAGCAATATCGTCATAATTCAAAAATGGAAATTAAATGTGTCCTGTACAGAAAGCATAAAAACTCAATTTTGACCCCGGTGAAGATTTGATACAGTGAGCGTCACAATTAAGTCCCCCCTGATAGCTTTAGCCTTAAGTATATGGTATAGAATATGGTAAATGGTGAAATAATTTTAAATTTGAAAAGGTAAAATAAAATCATCTGTACCAGATTTTACGTTTTCCCTTTTCGGTCATTAAAATTATTTCACTATACCTACTATACCATAAACTTAAGGCTAAAGCTATCAGGTGGGGACTTGATTGTGGCGCCCACTGTACCTTTTCATGTGAACGGTCACATATCGAATTTTTTCGAATCACACATTTTTTTTAAACTTCTTTGGTGACTTCTAAACCGTAACATTTCAGTTAAAAATAAGCTTTCTTGAAAGTGTTCCAGTGATATTATAGTTAATAAAGAATTAATTTGTATAGTTACCATTTTTAATTCGAAGTTCTATATAATTGGTTAAATTTTATTTTGTTTTTTTGATCTTCTGAAAAATAGAAATTTTGAGTTATGGCACTCTTGCAGCAAACATCTTGATTTTTCAAGGATTTTTGAGGATTATGTTCATCCCTTCAAAGCATTCCTGTTGGTTTGCCGATCTTTTGGAAATTTTCTTTATTTCGTCAATTATCCTAGGAATTTTAATCTCTTCATCTTTCTGCCAATGGCCAGCCGAAATTCACTGTCTAACCAAAATATGATAGCTATTTAATTTACTATACCTATATTCACTGCTATTCTCGTATGAAAATATAACCATGAACTTGCCAGTTATTTTTAAAACATAATACATAACGTTATATTTAAGAAACTACTGTAGCTACTATTATTATATTCTCGAGGCGTTTGTTACCCAATTTTATTTGTTTAATGATAAATTCAATTAAGTCATCTTTAAGTGAATTAACAATCTTTAAATTTCCTCGAGATTCAAATCGCGATTAGTTTTTATTAAAAGAATAAATAACCTTTTACTTTTTTTTATTTCTTTCTACAACCAGCAGCTAGTGAGACTAATTTTCTTTAATCTTTTTCGGCATCTTAGGCCATAGGTACTTTTAACGATACATCTATATAAATATATTTATATTTATCACGCTACAAATTATCCAGGCCCATTAAGTGAAGCCATTATTTTTATAATGTCTGAAGATTGTGAAAAATTATATCTAATTTGAAAATGATAGGAATGAATCATCTCACATGGTCACATATCTAACTCCTTGTACTCATTGATTGAATCTATAAAATTAATTAAAATAGTTTCCTTTTTTTTTCATTTGTCAGATTTTACAAATCACCCTGGTTTTTATTGATCTATTTTGGTATTATTAACAACTTGCCCGCGGCTTCATCCGCGTTAAAGTTGAACTTCAAAACAAGCTTGGGTTTCAAAAGAATGTTTAGAAAATACAAGCTTCTGGCTCAAGTAATAATATGACTAAATAGACATATTTCTTCCACTGAGGTCCCAATTGGATCAAAAATTTGATCTTCGATTTCACTTCGACTTTTTGAAAAATTACCATAAAAATGCTTCTTAAATAGAAATAATAGTAGCCAAATTTTGATATGGGGGAAGGCAAAAGTCTGAGCCCTTCCCCCTCCTAACCCCTCCAACTTTTTTCTATACATTTTTTCACTTAAACCTGCAGATAGTTAAGCTTTATTTATTTATTGTTGTCCAATTGGTCTAGACAAAACTATTTATCGCACTAGTCAGTTATCCGAACTTATATATAACAGTTATACTATATCTCGCTTTTTTAAGCTTATCACTATGTCAAGGCCACGTGTTCTGTTTTTAATAAGAGGCAAAATCATACTAAAAATTAGGATAATTAAATAATGAGGATTATTATAAATTATAAAATATGAAATTCTTTTTCTAAATATAAAAATAAAACTTCTGTTTTGTTCTAAATTCAGTTACTTCAAAGTGGGAAACAAAGTCATTAGTCCAGATTTTTTCTAAATTTTTCCATCTCTTAAAATTTATTATCCGCTATTATAATTTGTTGTTAAAGCAAAGTGAATTCTATTTCTTCACTTGCTGACTACTAATTCGGCACCTGAAGCCTATTAAGAGAACGCGGCTCGAATTAGACACTAGTCAGATTGTGCGGAGAAGGAATTCCTGCTCAACATTGCAGACACGTCCCGGGGGATGATCCCGAGGGAGTCAGTCGGCGAATTAATCTCAGTTCAAAAGAGAATTCTGGACAGGTCACGGAATAAAAAACTTGCATCTCTGATCTATCTGCCACAGCTCATTTACTCGGTGCGTTAACGAGAAGCGAAAATAGCATCACTCTCACCATCTCTTCCTCTCTCTGGCAAACATTGATTTAATTAATATCTCATCTATATTAGTGAGATTAGTTTATTTAAAATAGATGAAGATATTCCGGGTTTATCAAATTAATATATCGAGCGTGTTTTGCAAATGCCTTTTGGTGTGATTTACCGACTTTCATGGTACCTCTGTGTTTACACGGCGGCAATGTCAGCTCTAGCTAAATGATTAGGGCGATGCCAAAAGGTCGTTAGTGAGATGACGTACGACTCTGAGGGGTTTAATAGCCCACAGCCGTTTGGCATCGTTTGTTGTAGGATTGTTTACTGGCGCTTTTTTTCTTCAACATGCTGCTTGTGTGTTTGTGATGTTATGTTTGTTCGAATTTGTTTCGGATTGCGAATACAGGTGTAAAATGGGCCAAAGAATGTCACACAGAGAAACGCGAGAGACTTTTAATTAAGTAGAACTTTAAATTGAAGTATTTTTATTCTACGACATTTTTTTTCTGAATTGGCCCATTGTTTAATTCGCGGAAATTTGAGTAACACTATTTTAATGAGAAAATTTTAAATGAACGAATAAAATTTAAAAACCACAATTTTCTAAGTATCCTCTGGACCAAATTGAAAACTACCTGTTCATAATTAAGACGTTTGTTTCTAGGTTTGGACAAAATTTCATAACAATCCGTAAAGTGAAAGGGGATTTGTTAAGAAAAGTTCTTATAAGATGATAACAGATTCTGAAATTTTTATAACTATAACCCCTAAATGGCGAAAGCTCGGTTTGGTGATCCCGAGCATTCAGCATGTGGAACATCCCCGATAGCCATCGATGCTATGTATTTCAAAATACTGTATATACATAAATATAAAAGGGGCGTACCGAGACAATTGGGGGCCTGGGGCGTCTCTTGAAGAGGCTTATATACATTTTGTACCAGAGATGTATAGTGAATTTTTTCGCGGAGGGAGGGGGGCGAAATCATTTTTAACACCTTTTGAGGTCCCCTGAATCCAAAAAAGTGGTTTCGCGACATGGTCTGTGTGTGTGTGTGTCTGTACGTGGGGGGGTGTCTGTGTTCAATTTTAAGCATGAAGGAATTGAGCTATGAGGCTGAAATTTTATATATAAGTTAAACACCCCCCGGGAGCGTGAAAATAATCTTTTAATCAAAATCGGCCAAAGAGTACTAGTACTTTACTGATGTACTTTTTCAGTTTTTTTAAATGCTTTTTTCGATTTTCTCAAAATTCGCTCCAAGGATTTTTTTAAAATTCATAAATCAACTATTTTTTAGATGCTCTTTCAAATGTATATTCTCGTTTTACCCTGGAACCACACTTTCCTCTTGTGCTTCATAAGAAAGATAGGAGAATTGGTTGCCATGGTAACAAAATATAAATTTTTTCCGAACACATACTACCTGTCATTTTTATGTTCAAGAAAGAAAACACTAATTTCCTTATTTTATCTGTATGAATTTGGACTTCATCCACAATCTTATCATAGATAAAATTCAAACCCATAAATGGCCTCTGTAGCTGAAAAGGGTTAAAAAAAACAAACTCCTAAATGATCTCAGCAGCCGAGAGGCATTATTATTAAAAAATATATCTTGAATTCTAATTTACTGTCGGGCCCTCGGACTTGGCGTAGTTGGCAGCGCGCTTGCCTTGTATGCCAAGGTTCGAGGGTTCGGATCCCAGGCAGTCCGATGATTTTATTTAAGCCATTTGGATACCCAATATATATATTTTCATAATAACAGTTATCGTATAAAAAGTCTTAAATGGCCTAAGTTTCCGAAAAGACTGTGTGTATGTGTGTGTGAATGGGAAAAAGTGTGAGTGTTTTTTATAAAAAAAAAATAAATGTACTGTTGGAAACTAAATATATAGTGTAAATATTTGATTATCAGGAGACATCATTTTATTTTTTGAAATAAATATACACTATCTGAAAGAATAATTAGTAATATAAACTAGTAGAGTGGGCTCCTACAAATCTCTGAAATAGATATGTCCTAATTTAACAGAAATATAAATGAATGGTGTCAGAATATGATTTGTGTCTTTTACATTTCGAACTACCAATCGAACCTCCTCCCACCTCTCGCTTTATCTTTGAAGATTACTGACCATTCTTGACACCTCTCATATATCTTCATACCATTTATTCAAACATCAAAATTTACTTAAAATAACAGGAATAAATTTGAATAAATTAAGTAAAAAAAATACATCTTACATTAATTATGAACATTAGGAAAAAACGCTTACTAATTTGACAGCACATCTTCTTTCTATAAGTAGCTCCGATTTTTTACAGAAGCTGTCTGTCGTATCTAAGAATAATCGGCTTATAATTGTCTAGCCGAACCTCCCTCCTTCCCTGTTCAGTCCTATTAAAAAAAAAAGAGTAAAAATAAAAAAACAACCGTGCTTGGCGTCGCGGTTCATTTCGCGTCAAAAAGCGCGCGCGTCATGCGTCATTTCCGGATGTCGTCGACATCAAAAGACAACATAACTGCTGGGTTATTTATTAGTGTTTGGACTTCTTGCTCTTTACGAAAAAGATCCAAAGATCCGAGGCTCTATTTAACCAGCTGCTTTCATATTTGTTTATTTATTTATTTTGCTACCCAATTAAAACATATATTTAGTTCATAATCTTCACACTAGAAACTGATTCATTATTTTACTAATAAATAACAGAACTTGAAAAAAATATCCTTTAATTTTTTTTTTTTTTGTATAATTATTAAGATTTATTTGATAGGAAGAATTCATATACCTGCAAGATTCCGAGACAACATATCTATTCTTTTATCTTAAATTATTGACACCTGAGGGACCTGATGGAGACAAAAGCGTTTGTCGAAACGTTTAATAAATTATTAACTATCACTTCAAAAAAAAAGATAAGCAGTCATTTTACCACCTAATTAAAATTATTATTAGGCGATTTTCAAAATGCCCCCTTTTTCCTTAAAAATAAAAAAAAAGTTCGCAAGTTTTAAAGTTTTCGAGACCTATTCATTTGTATCAGATATTGATAGTCAATTTAGACTTGAAATTTTTTTAACTCGAGTTGTCAGTCTATGACTGACTTGATGCAAAGAAAGCAGACCAGATAGGAGATCCGGGGGTCAACTCCCTGAGGCTAAGGGTAATTTGATGCCTCCAAAATATATACAATAAATATAATTTCAATAAGTATTAAAATAATAGAACTTAATAAAGAAAGACTATGAACGGACCAAAGTACAAAACGCAGAAAGAGTTAATGAAGCAAGAGAAAAAAAATATATTTTTACTTTCTCTTATCCTATATATGAAATATATAGAGAGAAAGTATTTTAGCTTACTTTTCGGGTTCAAATCACATCCTTCCTCGGGATCCAAGTCAAAATATTTAAATTAAAGTAGGCTACAGACAAATGAGATCTACACAAATACACTCACTTGGGTATTAATTAGGATTTTATAAAATTTCTAAAAAAGATATTTTTAATATTTTTTAAATTCTGACGAATTTATTTAAATCATTTGTATACCAAATGATATAAATAAATGTGCCTGGACCCCCCCCCCCCCCCCCCCCCCGTTTCTAAAAATTAATAAAAAAAAATATTTTTTAAATATTCAATGTCTAACCCAACAACAAACACCATAACGTGTATTTTAAAAATATTTTTAAATCCTTATAACATTTGTGTGTAGCTCTTTATCTTAAATAAATATTTCCTTGACTAATGTCCCAAGGTGTAACTTGCGCTCGAAATGTCGATCAAAAAATAAATTAGTTTCTAAATTCCCAGGCTACATTATTTTTTCTGCATTTTCTAATACAGTCTATTTTTGCATAGGTATACAGTACTATGTTGATTTGTTAATAGTTTGTGCAGTCGCGCTACAAATTCGAAAATGGAGCTCTGAGCTTAGGCAACCAAATTGCTTAGCTGTCGGAATTGTTTTCTTAAAAGTAACTTTCCCCCTTCATTCGCATTAAAAAAAGATGATTTATTTATTTTAAAAATATTACTAAATTGTAGCTCAAGACTCCACTCTCGAGCACATCAGGCACTTGTGGCGCCGACTGTACCTTATGTTACTTCGTCTTAAGATTTCTCTAAGGAGGAGCGATTCTCGGTTTCTAAACCTGTATTTATTTATTTATTAATTATTTCATGTTAGTTACCTTGCCGCATCATAATTTTCTAAATCCATCACATTATGTCTACTTTTATTTACCCATTGCTGATAATGCCAACAAAACATCGATAAATTTTTATTTCTTTTAAGACAGCTGCTTGTTTTTAACGAGATAAGTGTACGTATTTAAATATTCCTTTCTGAAAAAATCAAATTTTAAAAATTCGTAATTCACTAGGATATTATATAATTCCGGGAATCCTTTTAGTAATTATGATATTATTTCCATTAATAAGGGATAAATAGGAGTATAATTGAGCCTTGTATGCGAGGAGGAGAGCATCTCTTGTCTTATCTAATATCCTCGTCTGAATGCCAGCCTCTTATGCAGATGAGGAAGGCAATGAGCCATCGCA
The DNA here is from genome assembly GCA_023213315.1 of Euborellia annulipes. NCBI lineage: Eukaryota > Metazoa > Arthropoda > Insecta > Dermaptera > Anisolabididae > Euborellia > Euborellia annulipes. The sequence goes on along the minus strand of JAKCPI010023997.1, from coordinate 14,629 downwards.
CACGCAATTAGCAGCTAATACAAAGCTTGCCTTTGATCACTTGTTACTAAAGCCCCAAAGGTGCAATTCAGAATATTACCAAGCCGGATATATTCCTGAGTGTTTATTTCCAAGGGGCTGCACTTTCAAGCTAGTTCAATCGCCAGGCTCAGAACATGTGTTTACTCTTGATAGACGCGTAATGTACCTTGTATGTACTCTTATAGGTAATACGCCGTCTAAATGAGCAATAGTAACCTTAATCCAAAATGAAAGATTGACAAACAGAAATGGCGCACTCACTATCTTAATGGGAACGAGAATTTAATGTGACTTAAACACTTTGGGAAATATTCATTAGCGAAATTTTTAACTCTCTGGTAACACTATTGTCGTAGATTTAGGCGAGTTTGTCAATTCTTTTACTATTTAGGCTTATATATAATAATTTATTTAATCCGAAGGATAGGAAATAATGAAAGGGTTGAACTCATTGATCAAATGTAATTAAATCTGGTGTAACTGGTCGCACTGCACACAAAATTTTCTGAAGGTAATTCAGTAAGAGAAAGTTGTGTTCTGTGCTTGTCACACCAGATTTACTTTCTCTTACCCTATAGCTTATATGAAATATATAGAGAGAGAAAGTATTGCGATCATCATTGTATAAAATTAATTAATATTATCCTCAACTTTGAAACGCTCTTTCTTTAAAAGCTATAGATTTTTAATGTTTTTATTTTATAATCCTTTAAAAGAGGAGGTGGACAAAATATAGGCCTAAAGAAAATATTAGGGGAACCAAAATAATAACAATACATGAATCATATAAAACTACAGAATGATATGGCTTTTTCATGCTTTAAATAATATAAACACATCTTGATGTTTTTGCATTTTGAAAAAATAACATGGTCTGTTTAAATTATTTACTATATTATTATATTTGTTTGTAGGTGGCCGTAAGGAAAATCAATTTAATTTTAAGGACCATCGGCCAAAAATAAATACTTTTGCGTATTCTCCTTTTATTTGTAGATATTTCGATCCCAGTGATATGGAATCATCCTCAGTGCCAATAGATGTTAATTTTTACTCATCCAATATGACATGATATTTATAAAATTTTTTATAAATTATTGCATTCATGAAATGCTCAGATATTGTGTCATATTGGATGAGTAAAATTAACGATTCAAAATATCTGTTAATTGTACTGAGGACGATTCCATATCACTGGGATCGAAATATCTACAAATAAACCGATAATACGCAAAAATATTTATTTTTGGCCTACGGACCTTTTTTTTCACAATCACACTCACACACATTCACACAGTCTTTTCGGCAACTCGGGCTATATGACTTTTACGATATCCGTGATTCATTAATATACATATTTGGGGTCCAGGTATTCTTATTTAAGCCATTTGGTATCCAAATGGATTAAATAAAATCCCCGGACTGCCTGGGGTCTGAACCCGCGACTTTTGGTATACGAGGTTAGCACGCTAACCCCTACACTAAGCCCCGAGGGCCCGAGGTCCTTTTAAATCAATTGAAAGTATTTTTTCTCTTCCTCTAATCTATGCTAAGAATTAAATAATAATATAATAATATATATAAATATTGATGAGTCTCTCAGCATAATCCTTGCATCATTAGGGCCTAAGAGTGAATCCTTAACGCCCACTGGGACTACTGGTCTTTTAATAAAAGATGGTGTAATTTTATCAAATTATCATATTTTGGTTTACCGAAACGAAATTTTTTTTTTGTGATTATTTTTTTATTGTTGTCTCCCTCATCAGGAATCATGTTCCACTAAAAGAGAAAAATATTCCCTTCATTTTCCGCAGACAAAATAATGTAAACGAATTAAAAAAAAAAAAAACTTTGAATGAAAAAGGGGAGACTGTGAAGCATGCCCCTGGCCAATCGCAAGTATATTTTAAAACTTCGATAAAAATTAAACTTTTACAACCGTCACACCCCCTATATATAAAGAAGTTGGTTGGAAAGATGAAGAAGAAAAGGAAGACGGGCACACGCGTCTCTCCGCAAGAAGCAATTTCATTAAGGACGTGTCGCCAAGACTGTAATATCTTGGAACATAAAAAGAAAGTAACTATAAAAAAAAGGGGGTGGTGGTGGTGAAAAAACAGCCCCACCCCCAACTTGGTCGTACACAATCTACGAAGCCTTAGCCCGCAGATCCTTCATTCGCCCTAGGAGGATATACTTGTACTTGCCGCAGAAAGTAATAAACACAGGTCGCGCGGGTTAACTCTCTGCACCCCCCCCCCCCCCACTCCCTCGCCCTCTCTAACTCCATACTTTCTTCCCATTCATGATTACTCATACATTTAAATTGGAGGCTCACCATATATATAATATAATACCTCCCGGCGCCATCCTCGTTTTTAATCTTGCGCTCTCGTTTAAAACTTATGCTAATGAAATCAACGACATGACACACACACACAGACACACGGATACAGATACAAACACAAGTCCATTTTCCTATTATCAGTTAGTATATGTTATTTGGGGATGAAAAGTGATGCTCTACCTGTCTCATTAAACTGCTCATTTAAAAAGATATATTAAAAAAAAATTTAATTTAGATTAAAAATTAAATTTTTTTAAATATTTAAGTTAGTGACGTTTTTTTATTTTCTTTTTCTGATGAATGAATGGAATTTTTTCCGCCTATGGGTGATTCTTTTACAAACCGAACACTTTCTGACCGACATGTTTTTGATTTGGCTGAAATTTTTTTTACGGGTTCTATAACGAAAAAAAGATAGCCATCCGCGAGGATTTTCTTTTTCTTTAATATTTTGGGAAATATCGAGGGTCGAAAATGTGAAAATTTGATGATTTTCTGCTTAGACGCTCACTTTTAAAAATTCATAACTCTGGTTCTATTTGAGCTAGAAAAAAACTTTTTTACCATTTTAAAGCTAAAAGAGTGAACTTTAAGAAAAAAATTGTTCCACCAAAATTTATTAAAGATTTCACATTGTTATCAATAATTGAAATCTTTAAATCGATTTTTAACAATGGGGCCCCAAATGTATTACCTTTTTATTATGACCATCGCATTCTACGTCAAATTTTATGCCGATAACGGTTTTTTAATCGATGGAGAATCAATTAGTACTATTGAAAAAAAATCCCGCCAAGTACTCTCATGCGGTAAAATGACGTCATATCAAAAATAAGAAAAAAAAGTCCGAGGGCATTGAACCACTCTTTCCAAAACTATATTTAGATTTAATGTAGCTTTTATGGTCAAGTAGCTATCCGTTGCACAAGTAGGGCTATTTTTCGATATTTTTGCCTAAAAAATGAGGTTTTTCGAGAAAAAAACTAATTTTGGAGTTAATTACTCGGGATTTTTTTACTTATTCTATTAGAGGTTTTCTTTCTGAACCAAATGACATCCCATTTAGTCTGATCTGATTAGCCGTTCGGAATCTACAGGGGTTTAAAATTTAAAATTAGAATTTACCGCAGCGCGGTAAAATAAAATGATAGGAAAAAAATAAATAATGAAATCTTTAGCTGAAAACTCCTTCTTTCTAACCGTATATTCCCCATAATTATACCTCTTAAGACAGAGGAGTTATTCAAGCCGATAAACTTTTCCGTGTAAAGATTTTTTTCTTGCTCCAGGGCATGCACGAAAAAGTTTATCGGCTTGAATAACTCCTCTGTCTTAAGAGGTATAATTATGGGGAATATACGGTTAGAAAGAAGGAGTTTTCAGCTAAAGATTTCATTATTTATTTTTTTCCTATCATTTTATTTTACCGCGCTGCGGTAAATTCTAATTTTAAATTTTAAACCCCTGTAGATTCCGAACGGCTAATCAGATCAGACTAAATGGGATGTCATTTGGTTCAGAAAGAAAACCTCTAATAGAATAAGTAAAAAAATCCCGAGTAATTAACTCCAAAATTAGTTTTTTCTCGAAAAACCTCATTTTTAGGCAAAAAATATCGAAAAATAGCCCTACTTGTGCAACGGATAGCTACTTGACCATAAAAGCTACATTAAATCTAAATATAGTTTTGGAAAGAGTGGTTCAATGCCCTCGGACTTTTTTTTCTTATTTTTGATATGACGTCATTTTACCGCATGAGAGTACTTGGCGGGATTTTTTTCAATAGTACTAATTGATTCTCCATCGATTAAAAAACCGTTATCGGCATAAAATTTGACGTAGAATGCGATGGTCATAATAAAAAGGTAATACATTTGGGGCCCCATTGTTAAAAATCGATTTAAAGATTTCAATTGTTGATAACAATGTGAAATCTTTAATAAATTTTGGTGGAACAATTTTTTTCTTAAAGTTCACTCTTTTAGCTTTAAAATGGTAAAAAAGTTTTTTTCTAGCTCAAATAGAACCAGAGTTATGAATTTTTAAAAGTGAGCGTCTAAGCAGAAAATCATCAAATTTTCACATTTTCGACCCTCGATATTTCCCAAAATATTAAAGAAAAAGAAAATCCTCGCGGATGGCTATCTTTTTTTCGTTATAGAACCCGTAAAAAAAATTTCAGCCAAATCAAAAACATGTCGGTCAGAAAGTGTTCGGTTTGTAAAAGAATCACCCCTATTTGGATCATTGTCACCAAAATTAAATATAAATTTAACCCCCCCCCCCCGTGGCCGGGAGGCTAGAGGTGTTGACAGTCTTCAAGTAAAGCAAGCAGAGATTTCCAAAATTGTTTCACTGATACAATATAATACAGGCTATATGAATTTTCTGCGGCTCCCTAAATCAATACATTTTTAGTAACGGTTTTTCTATTTTCTTTTTTTTGGTTAATGAAAGAAACGAAAGAAATTTTTTGGTCTATCTTTCATATTCAATATGTTGCAAACGACATCATCACCTTCTAAAAATCTTCTATTTCTCTAGATTTCGTCACAAGATTTGTTTAAATTGAAACTTTTAATTTAACTAAAAAATTTTTCTCTGAGGCCTATATTTCGCTTCTTATTTTATTTTAATTGTATCTTGAAAAAACTCATTTAAGTAGCCTATTTTTTAATTTTTTCATCATTTATAGACTATAAAATTTCATTTTTAAATTTAGTATTGTTTCTAATTTTGTTTGCCTTATTAAGGAAAAGAGACTCGGTTATCTTTTTGTTTATCCTTCAAATTATTTTTTGTTTATCCTTCAAAGTATTTTAAATAATGAAAAATTGAATTGAATTGTTTGAATTACATTGTAGATAGAAATTTCCAAACAATGCTCTTTAAACTGTTAAAAGGACAAGTTTTGTGTCGCCAGATGGCGTACGGCTAAAGGGCAAATAAATGAAAAAAAAAAAGTTTTGTGTCGCCCTCAGGCTTGGCGTAGTTGGTAGCGCGCCTGCCTTGCATACCAAGGGTTGAAGGTTCGGATCCCAACCAGTCCGATGATTTTATTTATGCCATTTGGATACCAAATGGCTTAAATAAGAATGCCTGGACCCAGTAGCGTAGCCAGGATTTCTGCTTGGGGGGGCCCAAAATTTTTATTAACCCCCCCCCCCCCTTCTCCAAGAAACTTCAAGTGGAGAAATTTTTTTTAGATAATATAATAATTATAAATAAAAAACAAATAAAAAATTTTTTTTCTTGCAATAAAAAATAATTTTAATACAAAATTCGTAAATATTAGAGATTTTTTCAATTATTTATAAGTTTTTTGTTAGTTTTTAGAATTTATGAGAGTTAATAAAATTATTATTTAAAAAAAAAAAAATCATTAGGGAAAACATTAGGTATTTTTTTGTTTTGGAGAAGGCTTTGGGGGGGGCCGGCCCCCCGGGCCCCCCCTGAATACGCCACTGCCTGGACCCCAATACTGGATATATTTTCATAATAACGGTTATCGTAAAAAGTCTTATATGGCATGAGTTTTCCAAAAGACTCTGCGTATGTGTGTGTGAATGTGACTGTGATAAAAAAAAGTTTTGTGTCCTCCCCTACTCGAACCAGGAACCTTACTATCTCGCTGCTTCCGGCCCAATTTTTTAAAAATATTTTTACTATCTCTCCCAGGAAGGCTTATAAAAACTTTACCTAAAATTTGAAAATATTTATTATCTTCTGCTTTTATCTTATGCTATATCTGAAAATTTTTGATTAAAGAATTTTTTTAAAAGCTTTATAGAAAAGGTGTTTTTAGCAGATGGCGCTTTCGGTCCCCTTTATTATATTACATTAGTTAGCAAGATAAATACCGAAGAATTGCTGAACTCTAACAAGAGGGGTTGAAAGCACCAGAAGCCATTATACGCTAATTTTGACAGGAATTCGTTCTCGAAGTTCAAGTTATGTCCGCCTGCGAAGAAGTATCCCATTTTTCCTGGCGGCGTTCTGTCATCATTAGCGAGAGCATCCCGGAGGGCTGGAGCCGGTTTTTCGCCCTAGGGAAATTTATGGAGCGCCTCTCATGTGTAATGGGTGGGAACCATGGGCTTAATTGTGCCGGCACCTAGGGCCTTAGCACAAACGGCCCTTATAAATAAAACAAACACAACGGACATTTTGGTGGGTGGAAAAAAAAAGAAGGGAAAAAGGGAATAGGGAAGAGGCCAAAGGTCACAACTGGGGGCGCCTTCGGGGATGACCTTGTTAGCCACAGTCGACACCTTCGTGATATCAAAGAAAGAGCTGACTGACTCCGTGTTTTTTCTTTTTCTTTCTATTCTTCTTTTTTTTTATCAGACTTCGGGAAAGAAAAAAAGAATCTGACAAACAAGAGTCGCGCGCGTCCATTGAGCAGACGGCCATTCAAAGGACAAAAGAAAAAGAGGCGCGGAAGAAGTCCATTGAAAGGCCATGTTTGAGAAATATCTTTAATTCGAATACAGAATGTTTGAAATTCAAAAAAAAACAAATATAATATTCCCATTTCATATTTAATAATAAAAAAAAATTTCAGGGATATGATTAATTAAAGTATATTAACTGAAAAAAATATACACAATGTCATCTACTTTAATAATGCATAATAAATAATAATAAATTAAATTCTGATCTGTTAATTTGATCGCTTTTAATAGAACCTTTAAGGCAGTTAACAGATGGAAAGGTGTTACGAATAAAGAGCCCGTATGTCATAAAATTAATAAGAGAAATACTAATTAATGTCATAAAAGTCTACTTTGTATCTTTTTAAACCATTAAAATTGTCTTGAGTTCCGCCTCCAGGCTGGAGATAAAAGATTGTTAAATATTAAAAAGAAAAAAATAGAAGCAACCCATGAATTGTTTTGGGTACCCCATTATTTTTTTATAAACACCCCCACCAATTATAGATCTCTGAATTTGAATGAGTAACGATAGAGTTGAATCATTTTATTTGCAATATCTTATCTTTTAAATTTGAAATTCGAAAAAGCCTGATCTCGTCATAAAATTAAATCAGAGAATTTGTTAGATAAATACAATAATGAGACACCGCCTTTGCTGCAGAGATCTTTCTTTTCCTCGCCATAAAAATTAGGACAGTGGAGTGCTATGTCGCTTCCAGGTTTTAATGTATGGAATGGAGGCCTGGACATTGACCAAAATAACAGAGAAAATAATTGAAGCATTTGAGATTTGGATCTATCGACGACCTATTAAGAATATCTTGGGTGGACCACGTGACCAATGCGGAGGATGTATGCCTCGTCGGAAAGGAGAAAGAACTGCTCCTCAACATCAAGAAAAGAAAACTACAATATTTTGTAAGATTTAAACTTTCACCGTTGGTTCTGTTAAAACATTTTTAAATTAAAATTAAATATACAAATTAAACACTATTATTTGTTTCAAATTTTATTAATTAAAAATTAACACTTGATACGTATTTCGACAATTCCTTTCATCATCAGAAGTGATTACATTCTAATACATGTATTGGTGAAATACGTATCAAGTGTTAATTTTTAATTAATAAAACCTTTGAAACAAATACCTAGTTTAATTTAATATTTAATTTAATTTAAAATATTTGGTTTTGACGAACAAAATACAAAATACTAAAGGTCATGCAGAGATCTTGGGAAAGTGAGGTCCAAAACTTGGACGTATCTCGTGGCCAAAGAACCTACGGGAGTCGTATGGACTTTCTTCATGTGTCTACAAATATATTTAATTATCGGCGATATATTAGAATTCAGGAGGAGGGTTAGCGAGGGGATAAACATTAAATAATCCTGATTGAAACAACTCATTCAAATCCCCTCATCAATAAATTATCCAACTCTATTTAGATACACTCTCCTCCTGAGGAAGGAAACGGGAACCCACCTCAGTATCATTCCCTAGAGTACTCTTCAGAACCACAATCATCTAACAAACTAAATAATAATTAAATTCAAGATATAAAATGTATAAACAGAAAAATATAGTTCAAAAGCTTCGAGTCACGTGCCAGGGAGGTAACTTAATTTCAACCTCCTAGCTTTTTTCATTCTTGAGATATTTTGTTCACATACAGAGGGACCCATTTTTGATCAAGGGACCTCAAAACATGTATTTCCATCTCGACATCGAATTTTTGACATTAATTCAATACTTTCTCTCTATATATTACATATATAGATAAGAGAAAGTAAAAATGTTTAAACTAATGAATTCTGTCTCATAATTATATAATTAGCCCAAATTAATAACATGTAGAAAAAAGAATATAGAATTTAGAAGATTCTGGGACGGAGGTTTTTAATTAAAAACTCGAAGAGCCCAGTGGGACCGTCTCTACTGATGGTCGGTAAAAAAAATTGTAAAAAAAATTTATTTCAATAACACATACCGACCATCAGTAGAGACGGTGCCACTGCGGCTCTTCAAGTTTTTAATTAAAGAATATATTGCAATAGAACTGGTTAAAAAAATTCAATTACTCTCAATAAATTTCAAATTCTTTTTCATTTTTTGAGCATCTGACCCCATAACAACTTATTAAACAAAATTTAATATTTTTGTTCCAGGCATATTTATTTTTACCATTTCCTAACCAATTCATTTAATTAAATAATCAACAAATTGCAAAATATTTTAAATTCGAGCTCATGTCCCTTGAATTTTAAGGTTATCAATTTTGGCAACCCAAAGGAAGGAGAGATTTATTCATATTAATTCCAATTATTTAATTTCTTTTTGCAAAAATATTTAAAAGATTCAAAATATTTTGCTTCATTTATAAACATCGTACATTATACATAGTTATTTATATATTACAACTTAATAAAAGAATGTTTTTAATAATTTCAAAGAAAAAATTATTAGAATTTTGAGGATTTTTTAACTAGTGGCGGAATGTGATTAAGATTAGGTATTTAAAAAGCAAATGGCAAAAATTAAATCAACATTTGTCGAAAAAATTAACTCTGGAATGAAAGAATAAAATTAATTCCTATTGTTTTCACATTTTAATCAAACTTCATTCTTAATTATGACATATTAAATTAGTTTTTTTTTTTTTTTTAATTTCATATAATCATAAAGTATAATATAAAGGAATTTCTTTGATATCGACGTTTTTTTTTTTTTTTAGATTTTAACTTTTGAAATTCTTTTAAAATAAAAAAAAAAAAAAAAACTTGTTTGAGGAATTTTGATATTTATATGGTTGATTGTTTTCATTCATGTGAATGATAAGGGAAATAATTTTCAAAAGCTGTCTAAAAAAACTTTTTTAAGCAGCTTGCTCTTTTACTTTTTACTTTTCTCGTAAAGCCTATATAAAGAATCTATCTTTATTTTTTATTATTTGCATATTTTATTACTATTAAACGATCAATGTTCTTTATATCGTTTATATGTAAGCACTCCGAAACGATTTTTTTTTTTTAATTTTAAATATTTCCCGTACATTCGCTATCACAAGTGCCTGATGTGGTCGAAAGTGGAGCCTTGAGCTTAGTCAACCAAATCAATATTTTTTAAATAAATCAATCATATTGTATTTTTTTTTTAAATTTCAACTGAAAGGGAAAAGTTACTTTTAAGACAACACTCCCGACGGCTAAGCATTTAGGTTGCCTAAGCTCAAGGCTCCACTCTTGCTGCACACATCAGGCACTTGCCGACCGTACCATTATAGAATTGCACAAGGTCTCATTTCGGGAAGATTCGGGTACTAGTACTTTACTCCATTTTTACTAGTTCTTTACTCCATTTTTATCAAAAAAAAAAAAAAAAAAACGACTTCAGCCCCGTCAACTTGAAACGATATTTAAAGCAGTCTCATATTTCTTTGTTTTAAAATAATTAAATTATTTATAAGGTCGAAGAATAAAATCATATCAAATTTTAGTGTTATATATTATAATATAGTACAGTTATTTTAATAAGCTTAAATTCATATTTTCACAGATATTTACAAAATGTATTAAATAACTAATTTATTTATTTATTTATTTTCAGGTGAGGGATCGCACGGCCCCAGATACAGGAATCAAGGGATCGCACGGCCCCAGATACAGGAATCAACTTGTGGCCTTATGTAAGTAATCAAACACTTGTTAAAAATTATTATTTGCGGACCTTTCAGATGTACTGTCATTTTTCTAAATATTGTCACTCGGTTTGTGACGCTCTATTTAATCAACTTCCTGTTAGAATTCCGAAATGAAGTCCTGTACTCTTATATATTACTATACTAAGACGTTATGGAAAATCCAGGAAAAGTAGGCTACTCGGGTCCTCAAATTGGGAAGGTTCAAAAATCTTTTGAAAGACATTGAGTTCTATTTCTCCTTAAATAAAATCAGGTCCAATAAATAGGGACGGGGTCTATATAAACTCACTTGTCAAATACCAAAATGAAAAATCTGGTGTGACTGGCGCACAGCACACAGCTTTCTATTACCTTCAGTAATCGAAAGTTGTGTACTGTGCTTGTCTCACCAGATTTTTTGTGTCTGGCATGTATTTAGTTTCCGACAGTACGGTACATTCGATTTTCAAGATGTAAAATTTATATGTGAAAATATTTATATTTTGATACCATGGCAACCATTTCTCCTATCTTTTCTATGGAGTAGAAGAGTAAAGTGGTCTTCAGAAGATTTCAATGACAAAATGAGAATATACATTTTATTGAGAATCTAAAAAATAATTGATTTTTGAATTTAAAAAAAAATCGTTGGAGCGAATTTTGAGAAAATTGAAAAAAACTGAAAAAGTGCATCAGTAAAGTACTAGTACTCTTTGGTCGATTTTGTTCAAAAGCTTCGTGTCACGTCCCATGAGGGTGCCTAACTTAAATATAAAATTTCAACTGCCTAGCTCTTTTCGTTCTTGAGATATTTTGTTCACAGACACACAGACAGACCATGTCGCGAAAACCACTTTTTTGGATTAAGGGGGCCTCAAAACGTGTATATCCATCAAAATCTCGACATCGAATTTTTGACATGAATCCAATACTTTCTCTCTCTATATATATTAACATATATATAGAGGTAAGAGAAAGTAAAAATAATACAAATTGTTAATTCAATATTTCTTTATTTTTCTTATTTTTCCTTTGACCTGATAAAGATATAAATACGTATTTAAAAAATTCATGTAGATAAAACAGCATAATATTATGTTACCAAATACCTATATTACCATTATACTTTGTGTACGTTGTATTTTTAAAAATATTTGTAGGGGTGTCCCTATATATTTCTTAATTAGCTAGATTGTATAATTAGATCGCCTTAAACGAGTTCTATGATTAAGGAAAGGAGAGAACGGGGGCCTGGCAAGGGAGAAGGTTAAGCAATGCTAAGCGCGGCGGGATGGTGACCCCGAGCAATCAGTTTGTGGAACGTCCCCCGGTAGCCATCGGTACATTCTATTTGTATATATGCCCTAGTAAATATAAATAAATTCAACCCATAAACAAGATCGAATCCAGAGAAGTTTCTCTTTGGGGGGGGGGGGGGGGCGAAGGGGTAATATGGTATGACTGGTCGCACAGGACAATTATTTCTTACTTTCGGTAATTTATAGGTGCATTTTGTTTGTACTTGTCCACCAGAATATAAATATAAATCACATTTTTAAAATTTTATATTAGAAATAAAATTTAATTCCCAAAATTTTCTCAAATATCGGGGGGGGGGGGGGTAATTACCCCTTTACCCCCTTCTTCTTGCTTTTTTAGTTATTCTATAAAACGCACACACAAACCCAGAGACAGACAGACTATTTTGTGGAACCTATTAATATATTTATCAACTTGGGAGACCTCAAAAGTGTTTCTCCCTATGAAATTTTCTTGACATGACTTAGCGAATAAAAAGGTGGTGGTCACTTGTCTTTTACCCCCAGGATGGTCATTAATTTGATTTCTGGTAGTAATTTGTTTAAAGGGTGTTTGTTGTGCTTAGTAGGATACCTTTTAAATTGTCTTGAAAATTCGCACACGTCTTAAAGGCCAAGGCGATAATTTGTCGATGCCAAGCGATCTATCCATCGACGCCAAATCAAGCGCAATTGACCCCCGGGGTGGTCTATTTTTAAGGGGGCTCCTTTTGCGCCTCATTGCCCAAGATCGTGGAATTCACATTCATCTCCCTGAAACACCTTCGCAATGGACCAATAGTCTATTTGCGGTCTACTAATTATAGATCACTCTTTTTTTCAACTCCTCTCTTCATCAAATTTTTTTTTCTTTTAACAAAAAAATAAAAAGAATATTTAAATTCTTTTGTCACCCGCAATGCTGAACTTAATCATATATTCTAATTTAATGTTTCTATAAATTTCCATATACATTTAAAATATTTATGGCTTCTATTAAAAAACACAACAGTGTTTCTAATATATTTTCTTAAAAATAACAAACCATTATTTATTTTTTTTTACCCTTATAAAAAATCCGATAAATAAAAGGAAAAAAATTAAACAAAAAATTTTATCGGTTGACTTCTGACAAAATCTATGAAGCCAATAAATTAGTAAAATATTTTAATTAATTTCATTTAGTGTCTTTTCGACAAGCGCAAGATAAAAAAACTGGTGTGACTGGTCGCACAGCACACAACTTTCTCTTACCTTTGATTATCGAAAGTTTCTCGATCGAGAAGGATAGAACAGGCCTACAAAGAATAGGACTGTCTGTCTTAGCTCATGCGGCTCGTGGTCGCCATCCACGCACCCAAAAGATGTGAGCCCCTGAGCGAAAATAAATATATTATATATAAAAATTAATTTATATCTAGGCTATTATTAAATGCCCTACATGGCATAAGTTTTTATTGTATGTTTATTATTTTAGTAAAAGTACACGAGATGTAATGGTTGCAATTTAGTCGCCCATGTACCTGCATAAGTGATTAGAATTATTAGCATGTCATATAAAAAGATAATGATATTCTCATTTTTGAAAATTTATTAAAAAGTTGAAAATTTTCAATAAAAAAATAATAGATCTAATAATACCTGTATATGCATTCGCCTATTGAAAAAATCTGGTGTGACTGGTCGCACATCACACAACTTTCTCTTACCTTCGGTAATCGAAAGTTGTGTTCTGTGCAGGTCACGCCTGATTTTTTTTTATGTCGAGATAGTAGGTATATTATTTATCGAACTTGTGCAGCTTCTTTCGTTTCACAGGTTTTCGGTGTTAGGAATAAAACAATTTAAAAAAAAACTATTTTATTTTTATTTTTCAAGTGGGCCGACTGAATGCATTTTTAGTTTAGTTTTCAGTCGGCCCACTTGAAAAAATAAAAATAAAATAGTTTTTTTAAAAATTGTTTTATTCCTAACACCGAAAACCTGGAAACGAAAGAAGCTGCAGCAAGTTCGATAAGAAATAACTTCGTTGAGAATCTTTCTACATAATAGTAGGTATATACCCATCAAAATCTCATCATCGAATAATATCAACATATATAGAGGTAAGAGAAAGTAAAAATCGATAGTTGAACGATTTACTTGAATAATAAATTCAAAAAGTTTTAACTTATTCAATATACATGTATTTGCAATATAAGCTTAATATTAAATAAAAAATGTTGAAAAATATTAGCTTTTTTCGCAGATAGTCTTCTTTTCCGAAAATTGAATATGATGTAACATTTATTATTCTCCTCAAAACTATACTCTACTCTCTTCTATAATCAAGAAAATGTGGAAGGATCGCTATGAGTCCAAAAAAAAGAAACAGATTTTCTGAGCCCTATAAATTTATTTCCCATGACGATGTTTCGAAGATTTACGAAGTTTCGAAGATGGATGATATCTAGTTCCTGAAACGTCGGGATAAAATTTCAATTTTGTCAAATACTTGGATAGAGGAAATTTTAAAAAAATTACAATTTCATTTCAATCATGAGTACCGTAATATTATAAAAGTTTTGGGGGTGGATTAATTAAATAAGTCTTTTAAAAATTATTTCACTTCGAATAGATCCCTAATAAATAAATAAATACAAAAAATTACGCTTAGAAGTATTTTATTTTAAAGAGGGTGAGTTTTGGGGGTGGATTAATTAAATAAGTCTTTTAAAAATTATTTCACTTCGAATAGATCCCTAATAAATAAATAAATACAAAAAATTACGCTTAGAAGTATTTTATTTTAAAGAGGGTGAGTTTTGGGGGTGGATTAATTAAATAAGTCTTTTAAAAATTATTTCA
>JAKCPI010023996.1:0-71129 GCA_023213315.1 Euborellia annulipes | reverse complement strand
TATATATGATGAATTTCATTTCAAGAAAAAAAACATTGGTACTTGCCTTGATTTTATTTAAATTCTGAGCTAATTGTGACAATTTTTGTTGGCAGTCGTAGCATCTTCTTTGTTCTTTTTAAATTAAAAGGAGATTTTAGAATTCATTTTCATTTTTTCATTACACAATAATATGATTTTTTGATTTTCTCCTTCAGATTATCAAATCTTTGGAAATCACATCTAAAATTAATATCAAAATATTAATAAATACTAAGCATGCATTTAAATAACAAAAAAAAAAAAAAAAAGAAAAGTTGACAGATAGATAATTCTATGGCAAGTTATAAAATTGTGATAAATGATTTGAGTTTTAAACGAATGAGAATGAATTCATTAAAAAAATAATATTATATTATAATCATAAATAAATCCATTATTTTTGGGGTTTAATTATAATTAATTATCTTAAGAAATTAGAAATTGAAAATATTGCAATGAAAATATAATTAAATTCAGAAACTTTGACCGAGTTGAACAAAATAATGAATGGATTAAATAAAATAATTAATTTAATAAATATTAAATTAAAAATAATTTGAATAGGAAGAGTTTAAAAGAATAATTAATAAAAATTTGGTGAGAATAATGAAACATTGATAGACAAAGAAACCTGTTTACACACGAGTTAAGCCTGAATATATTATTTCAAATAATGAATTCATTGAAAATATTAATTCTGAACAAATTAAGAAAATATAAATGAATCACTCACCTTAAAAAGTGTAAATAATTGAGATGAAATATAAAAAAAATTTGTCGTTGTATAATTAGATTGGGTCGAGCTGTCAAAGAAGGCGAGCAGCCAAAGATGAGAAAAAGAGATGAGGCATTCCAACCAGAGAAGTGTCGCAGAATTCAACAAAACTCTATCTAAAAAAAGAAATTAAAATAATAAAACTCCTCCTTCTTCAAATTATTTAATGAATTAAAAAATTAATTTTATTTACAATCCTATAAAACATCTAATATTTTTTTTTTTAATTTTTACTTTTTTTTTCAAACGCAAAATAGGGAGTGGAATAATAAAATTAATTATTAATTTTAATATTTAATTAAGCTAAATAAATTATTAATTATAATTATTTTAATAATAATGTTCAAGTTGTCAGATTTAAGAAAAAAAAGGTTTCGTGAAGATCAGAGATGGGTTTTATACACCATTTTGCAGTTTTATACAAAAATTGCGGATAAAACTTGTATAAAACGTATAAAATGTATTAAACGTATAAAATGTATAAAACTTGGATGCGCATGCGCAAACCCGACGAGAAAGGAAGTTCAAATAAAATTTCATTTTTCAATTACTAACATTTTGATTATATTATTCACTAAATAAAAAGCAAACAACATCGTCAATGCTTTAGAACATTAAAAAATATGAAAAGCTTTTAAGCTGTTTTTTCAGGGGGAGGGGGTTGGTTTTTTTACAGTTTTATACCTTTTATACATCGGCCTAGTTTTATACATGTATAAAACCGTGTATTATACTCGGCGGGATAAAACTTGCCAACCCTGGTGAACATAGCTCAGGATAATATTTAGAATGAAGTTAGCCAAATATTAAAATGTCGGCGGGAGGATTTGAAATCGTTAATGTCATCAGAGTTTTTACCAACACAGTGGATTATTCTCCGGAATAGATGTTTGACCCAACATCAAAATAAACAAAAATTGTTACATATTTCGATAAAAGTTGTCAAATACTAAACAATATCTTTTTAAAATTATTAATTAGAAATAATTTTTTGATAGAGATATAACTAAAAAATGAAGATATGGTCCGTTTATTTTGAAAGTGATGTGAGTCTATTTTCTATTGTTCTGAGAAAATGAAAAGTTAGCATATCTGTTAATTAAAAAATCTAGGCAAATTATATGAAGTCTGGCAATGTCTCTACTGATTTATCAATATCTATTTGCTTATATAAATTTGTTTGAGGCGAATTTGACTAAACTAATATATAATTAGAGCCTGCCAATGGACTTAGACCACTTTCATAATCAATGATTTCGCAATTTCTTTTCAGGACCAATTTTCAATTGTACAAAACATGGGAATTTTTAAAGAAATTTACCACTAACTAATTTACATTAAATTAAGGACAAATTATGTGATATCTCATTTTTTTTTATTGAACTTACACCACAAAGATAATAATTTTCACCTATATTTTATATATAGATTTTGAGGGAAAGTAAAAAAAAAACATTAATAAATTAAATTTGAATTCATTAAAAAAAAATATTATATTGTTTTTAAATCGAAAATAAGGAATGGGGTGTGAAGGGAAAGATGATGACGTAGGTTGGTTGCCGAGGCAAAGCCGATGGTCATGGCGGTCATTTCGCCTTCAAATTAACGAATTTCACCCAACAGGTAACAGTGACAAAAGAAATAAAGTCTTTTTTTAAATCTTCGCTAAATTGATATCAGGCACCGCATTCCATTTTAAACGATTCCTTGAATTATTCTGATATTGTGAATTGCTAAAATGTTTGGTGCACAATAATGCTGATTTAAATAGAAATTCTGAATTACTATTTATAATTTTATCCTTTTCCGAATACTGTGCCCAAATTGAAGCTCTCGCAGGATCTTTGGGAAACCAATGTAATTTCACTTTCAGTTTGTCAGAATTATTGCAATTTTTTGCCGAACATTTTCTTTTTCCTATAAATAAAAATGGAAATATAATTAATAAACATATATACATTTTGAAGTAGGCCTACAAAATAAAATCTAATACTCATCTCATCAATGAAAATTTTAACATAATTGTAATATATCTAAAAATCACGTGATCATTTAATTGATTGACTATCCTGCTCTCTAGTGGATAAGTGTCTCACTAGGGCCGCAGTCGTGACGTCACTCGATTTCAAATTCTCCCTTTGGGGTGAACCCCCTGTCAAAAAGCCCAACAAAAATTTGGCAACAGATGGCAGGATGGTAGGGGTATATTTAATCTCATGTATTTGTTTAATTTTCGTTGATCTTTTATTAATCAATAGTTTATAAATATTATTATATATTATATATCAAATATAACAGGATAAAAATATATACAGGTAAATATAAGCTTACAAGTGATCTGATAATACTGGCTGTTAGACTAGCCTGGCATCTTTTGCAAGAGTGCTGAACTATTTAATAAATAAGAAATTTATTTTTGACTTCGTCCCCACTTTATTTAATTATTATAATTAAAAAAAAGCATTTTATTATGTAAAATGCTCACGAATTTAAATCATTTTAAAAGAAACCGCATAAAAAATGCTTCAGTAGTTTCGTACTGCACATTCAATGTGGCCTCCTGAAGCCCCTTAAGGAAAAATGACTGACCTGTTTATTTATATTCTCCAAATTTCACACAAATTCTTTTTTCACAGACGTTGATAGAAAATTTCATTAGAATGTGAATTTCTCCAATGGGATCCTAATGTACTCAGTCTAGCAAATTTCTTTTTGCAAAATTCACATATATAGTTACAAATTGGTCTAGGCGATTTTCGTTTACGTGGCATATGTGTCGTCTTGGTATGTCTCAATAACGAAGATTTAAGATGAAATTGTTGCTTGCACCTATTGCATTGATAATTTAGCACTCCACTATGAAATACGAAATGCTTTTGGAAATTATTATATTTCTGGTACGATTTCTTACATAAACGACATTTAAAAGGCGGTTTCCTTGATGGGATATTTGTTCTGAGATTTCTTTTTTGATTATCTAAAACAAAAGAAAGACAATTATTTGGAGATCCCGGGGGACAACCAGCAAATCACTAAAACTAAAGTGCTTACTTGATTTTGTCTACTTTACAAAATCATTTCCTTTTATTATTATTATTTGCAATTTCTATCGGGATTCTCTTTTATTTACCCGAGGTGCTTTCGTGCACGAAGACACACACCTCAACCTTTAACCGGCACCCCGTGAAGTTACATTATTTCCTATCTCTGAATCCTCATCTCTAGCTAGTGCTAACTAATCCTGTTTCCAGTTCTTTTTACCCAACCTCTTCTATGCTAGAGAGAATGTCCTCCCTTAGCACCCCTTCCACAGGACGGGATGTCACAGCAACTCCCTCTCCTCGTAGAGATAGTTGCCTGGGGGCTATTGAGGTGAAATCCAATATTCCAATGTGCCTGCTGGAGGATTTGTTTATATTAAATAAGCCTACACCAGCGAGTCCCCTATTCCATTTATATAAAAAATAAACTTTATAGTCTGAAGAAGTGAGAATAATAGCGATAACTACGTTTTTCTTAATAAAAAAAAAATATATTTTTTTGGCGTAATATATTTTTTTTTTGCAACTTTGTTTGGTATATGGGTGAATATATGATAAATGAATTTTTTGTGCCCAAAAAAAAAAAAAAAAAAAACTTCAATTTAATATTCATTATTTCCCTAGTTGACATTATTTTTGTATCTGTAATGATAAATGCCATGGGCGTGCCCAGGATCAAATCTAGGGGGGGGGGGGGGCATGGTCAGATCATGGTCGTCCAGGGCAGCTGCCCCCCTGCCCCTCGCTGGGTACGCCCATGATAAATACCATAAGATATTTTAATTATTTTGAGTTTTATAAGCACCAGGGGAAATTATGTTATCAGTGGAGTGACAATATATTAGATAAGATAATATTTTTCGTTGACTTTCAGAACATTTTTTAGCGGCGAGAGCGACACTATTTTGGGGACGTAGTGGGGCAGTCACAGCCGGAATTTTTTGATGATTGTAGCTTCAGACGCCTTCTATATCTTCTAGTACTCTCTCTCCATACTTTTCGAATAGCCCTTTGTTCCTTTTCACTCATCTCTTTAATAGTCTTAATTTGTCCCTTTTCCTTTTTTTTACAATATATTTGTTTTAGTTTTTCTTTTAATTTGGCAATTTTAACCGGATCATTCTTAAGTTTTTGGTAGCGTAATCTTTCCGATTGACGCTTTTTTTCCAGTCTCTCTTCCCGTGTTTGTGCTTTTTTTCTCTTCGCCTTGATATGCGAGTACAAACGATTAACTAGAACAAACAAAATACATCGTTATAATATTAAATATCAAGAAAATAAAATTTCCGTCACTCCCCTGGGTGTATGTATTCCCTCTGGCCTGAGTTACCAGAGTGGATTGGCTACCAATAAAGGTAAAATAAATAGAGACGGGGTCTAAATGGCCTTTCGCTGCCGAAAAAGACCTTAAATAAAAAAAAAAAAAGTTTCCAGGGGAGTGACGCCAGAGAAGGGACAGTACCATACAACGTACAAAAACAACAGTACGCGTTCTTCTTACCAGAGTTTGAACGTAGTCTGTGACATTTACACACAATAAACATTTCATTGTACAAATGTAGAGTTACGTAACGATAAAATATAAAACAATTTATTTACCAGGGGAAATACTGCGAGTGGCACAAACACACTTCAACGATAACTGACGCCATATTATTTGAATGATGCTCAACGCCATTAGCTTGGTTTTAGCTTCACTCTGTACTACGCCCGTTATTCATGCCCAAGAATATCGTTTGAAAGCTTTTATGTTAAATTTTAATTTTTTAATTTCGCCAAGTGAGGGTGACATTATTTTTACGTGTCTAAAAAATAAGTATTTTTTTTAAATTCTTCGGGGGGGGGGGGAACTCATTTTTAAATACCCCCCCCCCCCCCCATATACAAAAACCCCCCGCGGGCGCGCCCCCCCCCCCCCCCCAAAAAAAAAAAAAAATTATTTTTTTTTTTTTTTCACCCAAACCCCCCCCCGCCCCGGACCCCCCCCAAAACAAAAAAAAAAATTTTTTTTTTGTCTGCCACCATCTTCGTGACTGCCAGTCCTCCATCTCTGTTAACTTGAAACCGTGGTAGATGTAGATTGGCGAGACGTCAAAGATGGTCTCATAGACGACCGAAACGTCGCTGTGGTTTTGAATCAAATAAAGAAAAACATGAGATTGAAATATACCCCTACCATCCTGTCATCTGTTGGCAAATTTTCGTAAAAGTTGGCCTTTTTGGGTAGATTTTTAAGACCTCTAACGCCATCTTATCGGCAAAAACATGCGAACAGCTTTGCCTCTCTAAGCGGCTTAAAAAAAAATGCTTTTTTTATTATTGCCTCCATCTTCTTGCTATTAATCCAACTTTGTTTAGATAAAAATCATAATTTATTAAAAAAAATGTATTTTATTAAATTAGAAAAAGTATTTCAACTAATAAAGCTCAGATAATTGAAATACAAAGAGCCCATCTCTCTTTGTCCATTGATGAAATAAGTGAACTTGCAACTTTTTTCTTTTTTCTTCCCTCTGCCGGTATTCAAATTTTTATTTACCTTTGTAAAGGAGTAAGAGATGGGCAATCAGCAAATAATAAATGTTTGGACTCCGTCATCGAAATGTATTTAATTTATATCAAGATCTATATGATCTCGAAAATTATTATTAAAATATGCCCACCAATGCATTGATAATTTCTCATTTCTTCATTCATACAAATTGTACTTTGCTTATTATTAAATGAATAAATTCTGATGACGGTAGGTCCTAAATTATTAACTTTTTATTATTTCCTGGCCGCTTCCCTTCTCTAACTCCTTTAACAGGACAATCTATCACTTCATTTTATTTACCTTTGCCAGATATTTCCCGATCGGATGCGTTATTTGTTTGATTCCGAGGTATTTTTGGCACAGCCACACCTAAAATAAAAAGAGAATTATTTAAACTATTTGATGGATGCCATAATACATAATAAATACACACATAATAAATTCTTAAAGAAGGCCCTAGATGATCAATCAATTTGATCAAATGATTGAATCAAGCCAGATTGACCGTCTAAAGGCAGCTACACACGTAACTGCATGCTTGTACCAGTATGCACACATTCCCTTCGGCTCCCCACTGCACAAGCATGCTTGTGCAAGCAACAGCTCATGCCGAAAATTAACCTAAAAATGACAAACTCGGAAGGTTATTTATTCGAAGATATCAAGAAATACTCACTTGCTTTAAACAGAGACAAAATAAATATTAATATTTAAATTGAAATATAAAATGAATTAATATAAATTAAATAAATTTCAATCAAGACGTCTATAAAATGGCTGAGAGTTTTTTGCTTGTGCATGATTTAAATTCAATCGAACATCAAGCGGCTTGCACAATTAAAAAGCTTGCGCAAAATTCTCCTACAGACGCTACAGTTTGCTTGTATAGAGAGCGCCACAATTAAACCCCCACCTGTGAGGTAGATCCTTAAGTATATGGTATATAATGAAATCATTTTAAATTTGCAAAGGTAAAAAAATAAAATCTTCTGTACCAGATTTCATTTTATCTTTTCGGCCATTAAAATTATTTCACTATATACCATATCATACTTAAGGCTCTAGCTCCCAGGGGGCGCCTTAAATGTGGCACTCTCTGTACAAAAAGATTGCGCATGCATGCTTGTCAAGTTTGCAGTTACGAGTGTAGCCACCTTAACGCTTGAGCCTTGAAGGTGATTGATAGAAAGTTTGAATGACTCAATCATTTGTCTAGGCCCATTTTGATCAATCATTACGTCAGTCACATGCCGAGCAACCATCGAGTTTTCCCCGCTCTCCCAAAAAAAAGATACAAAACGAAGACGAAATTGGAGAAAAAAGCCCACAAAGTTCAGAACATGAGTTTGAGAGCCTCATAATAGAATTGCAATTGGGTAAATGCTCATGATTAGGGCATATAATGCATGTTTTTTTCTAATCGCTATCCTTCAAATTTTTTTTATCTGTCCGTTTTAGGGTTTCAGGACCCACCCAGAGAAAACTTATTTTGCATATGAATGCATATTTTGCAGTTTAAAATAAAGTACATATTTTGCATATTTAGCGATTTTACATATTTGTGTGATTTTTATTCCTTGTTTGTTGGCAAATCAGAAAAATGATTAAAAAAGAAACATAGTTTTGTAAAACTTTCTAAAGCTTTATTTGCTGAAATATCCCGAAGAAGTGGCTTTTCAACACAGCTGATTAGCACTGTTACATTACTGCATTACTGTATTAAATTTCTTTTAAAAATAAACTTTTGCATTTTATATTAAATACATTGGAGTTGTCTTGTCGGTTTAAAGCAATCAGGCATTAGATATAATGGGTTTATAATGTATATTTTAAGTGCATATTTCGGCCTTTTTAAATGCATAATTTGAGGGTTTTTTTAGTGCATATCGATCCGAGCTCTAGTCTAGACATGAGGGAAGCGATTTCTTATTTGTACCATTCCTTGGACCAACGTCGTTTCCGCTTTTTGTTTTCCCCTTTAACAACAACCAACGTCAATGCAAGCGAGGCCGAATCGGTGTTGGACTGAAGGTTGATTGAAGCGCGCGACAATCGATTGACTCAACCGTTTGACCGTCTAAGGCCTCCTTAGTAGATGCCAATCAGCAAATAATAAATGTTTGGACTCCGAAATGTATTTAATATAAGCAAAGAACAATTTGTTTGATATATACTGTAGATATCAAAAATTATTATTAAAATATGCCCTAGGTCCTGAAATAATAAACTTTTTATTATTTCCTGGCTGTTTCCTTTCTCTGTCTCCTTTAACAGGACAATCGCTCTCTTCATTTTATTTACCTTTGTGAGATATGTTCCCAACGGATGCGTTCTTTGTTCGTTTCCGAGATTTTTTGGGTCTACCTAAAAAAAAGAAGAGAGAATTATTAAACTATTCACATAAAGAATTCTTAAGGGTCTATTAAATAAATATAAAATATATAAAATAAATAAAAAGAATAAAAAAAAATATAAATATAGAATATATATAATATGCTTGTACAGTGGGTGCCACATGTGTGAAGTGGAGCTTTGAACTTAGGCAACCAAAACGCTTAGTTTTCACACGTATTATCTTAAAAGTAGCTTTTCTTCTTCAGTTGCATTAAAAATAAATAAAAATTAAAAAAAAAAAAGCTCAAGGTTCCACTCTCGAGCAGATCAGGCACTTGTGGCGCCCACTGTACAAGCAGGCTTGTGCCCTGTGATGCCGAAGGGAACTTGTGCATGCTCGTACAAAAATGTTGGTCATGCATGCTTGTCAAGTTTGCCGTTACGTGTGTGTAGCCACCCTACGAAATTAGTTTTTTTTTTTTAATTTTTCTATATTTAAAAAACTAATTTCTAACATCTTACTTAAAGTAATTCCTCCTTTAACAGGAGATTCGCTCTCTTCATTTTATTTACCTCTGCGAGATATTTTTCCATCAGATGCGTTCTTTGTTTGATTCTGAGATCTTTTTTCTAGATCTAAAAAAAAAGATCAATTTAATGAATGTTATTGCCTGCCTCCCTCGTTGTTATTTTGAATTACATTATTTCTTAAACAGTTCCCAAAAGATTTACCTTTGCTCCGGAGGAAAGAAATCAATTGAGTTTTATCAAGGGAATTGATCCCGTTTGATATGCATCTCTTAGAATGTTTCCACAGGAAGAAAATATTTATGAAATTTGTCTTACAAAATGCGCAGGGAAAGACGGGACCTGGAAAATTAAATCAAATTATTAGGCAATCGTAAATGATGAGGATGTTAGTATTTGTACAAGTGGCTGTAGATAAGAATATTCTACTGGAATGCAGGTGTAGCCAAAAAATCAAAAGCCTCTTGCTTGCTCACAAATACCGAGACGTTTCGGTTAAAATTGATTGTCCCTTCATCAGTCGATGATTCTCGGAGTTAGTTAAAATTAGATTTTCAATTATTTAAAAGTTTGTATTTTTTTTTTTGGTCATTTCACAGATGGTAATTGAGGATATAAATTTTTTAAAAATTAGTTTTATATTTCAGATTATCATTTTGGAATTTGGCTGAAAGTTTGCGCAAGTATCAACTTGTTTCGGAACAATGAACTGCCGTCTTCAGAGCCAATTTTAACTACAAATAACATATTACATTAATGATATATAAAAAAATTACATAGAGTTTCTAAATAAGAGAAAGCAAAATTTCAACAAACAAAAATTACAAAAAACTTTCAATCTGAAAATACAGACCAAAAAAAAAAAAAATGAGATAAAATAAAATTCACATTTGTTAAAATTAATATAAGTTTAGCAGTTCATTGTGCCGAAACAAGTGGAAACTTGCGCAAACATGTCAGCCAGATGTCCAAAATGATGCTCTGAAATATAAAACTAATTTTAAAAAAATTTATATCCTCAATTACCATCTGTGAATTGACCAAGAAAAAAAACTACTGACTTTTAAATTAATTTAATTATATACTGGTCTACACTAAAAACTTTCAATTTAATTTTTCTTGAAATGCTCTTTATGGAATACAAATAGTTTTTTTTAGCGAGTACGAGCTCTTTGAGAATCGACGACTGATGCGACAATAAATTTGAACCGAAACGTCTCGGTATCCTGCAAGCATGATGCTTTTAATTTTTTGGCTGCGCCTGCCTTCAAGTATAATAAAGATGAAGATGTTATTTCGAGTTTTGCTTTTGATTCATTTAGCGGGGCTTGTTGATTTCCAAGGCTTTTTTTCAATGGGACAATTTTTAATTTTTAATTTTGTTAAACGATCAACTGTTTTTTTTTTTTTTTTTATTCTCTTTAAAAATTATATGAGTGAAATTTTTCGTGAAAATTGTTTGAAGTACACTTTACTGATCTATTTCAGATTCATTTTTCCAAATTCATTTTCCGTCTCTTCTTTCCATAGAGCCAATGTTAAATCCCCATATGGGGATTTACGTCTTAATTTTGATTAAAAAGGGGGTTCCCTCAACTTTTTACAGATTTAAAAAAATTTCTTCCAATTCTTATGAAATTTTGTATTTATTTAAGATTTTCTATTGTGTATAAAATATAATATGAGATTAAAATTTTGAAAAATATCCACAGTTTATTTCAAGCAGTCGACATTTAAATGCAAGTTGACCTATATGCTATGGGAAACTAAATATATCTCTACGCAAAAAAGTCTTTGGCCCCAGAGGCTTATTTTTACAATGAACAGCTTGGAACTGAATGGTTTATCAGTCTGTTATAATTAAACCATGATAATAACAATTTCTAAAATATATTTACCTATATGAATTGGATATTTGATCTCTTCGTCATAATTCTCAGGCAGATTTAATTCTTCATTATAATTCTGAGGGATATCATCTATCTCTTGCTTAATATCCACAGGAATATCAACTTCTTCTTTAATAAATGACATATTTCTATTAATTTTAATAAAATTACTATAAAGACTTAAAATAATATTGATAATAATCTTGAATAAATTTAGTGTTGTCAGTTTTAAAATAAATGTTTCGTGAAGATAGCTCAGGATCAGGGAATATTTAGAATGAAGTTAGCCAAAGATTAAAATGTCGGCGGGAGGATTTGAAATCGTTAATGTCATCAGGGTTTTTGCCCATACTCTGGATTATTAATTAAACCAAGATCAAAGAAAAGCTCTCGGTTAGAAGATTCCAGTGGGTGAGGGAATGTTTGAGCCAACATCAAATAAATTGTTACGTATTTCGATAAAAGTTGTCAAATCTGAAAGAATTCATGGCCCCTAAGGGACCGCGGCCTACTATTTTTAAACTCGCGTGTCCGTTCTTATTTGGAGGTGCGAAGAGGGTTCTATCATTGACAAGGGTTTCTGTTAGTTTCTTTTGTTCAGGATTCGTTTTGTTGGACGCTACCAAAGATTTCGATAGTCTCTTGGAAAATTCGTGCTCATTAGGTTTGTCTGTTAAATTGGTTAGATTTATTAGATGTTTTCTTTATGATAGAACGCAAATAGTAAAAGTAGATGAAGTCCGATAGGATAGATGTTACCTCTGGGGTGATCCAGGGTCAGAGGGTACTAGTACCGTTACTTTACTGATGTTCTTTTTCACGTTTTTCGATTTTCTTCCAACAGATTTTGATTAAAATTCATAAATCAATTATTTTTTAGATGCTCTTTAAAATGTATATTCTTTTATTGCACTTAAAATCTTATGAAGCATAATTTACTCTTGTACTTTATGGGAAAGATAAGAGAACTGGTTGCCATGGTAACAAAAGATAAATATGAAATATTCATTTAATATAAAAAATAAATTTTTTTTCATGTTTATAATTTTTACATCTTGAATTCTAATATTGTATATCGGCGGAAATTATCTGGTGTGACAAGCACAGAACACAACTCTCAACTGTCGAAGAGAAAGTTGTGTGATGTGATGTGCGACCAATCACACCAGATTTTTTCCTTGACATCTTTATTTATATATTCCAATTTTCGCACAATTTTTTTTTTCATGGATATTGATATAAAATTTCATTAGAATGTAATTTTAGCCAATGGCGTCTTAATGTACTTATTTTATTAAATTTTTTTTTGCAAACTTCACATGTATAGTTAAGACGCGTTTTTCCCTTATGTGTCTTCTTATGTTTAATTAACGAACCTCTATGAACAAATCGTTTATCGCACTTTAGGCATTGGTAATTTTTCGCGCCAGTATGAAGTAACAAATGATTTTGAAGATTACAATTTAGTGTGAACAATTTGCCACATAAACAACATTTAAAAGGTTTTTCCTTTATTGGACCATCTGATCTGAGAAATCTTCTAAAATAATTATCTAAAACAAAAGAAAGAAATGAATGTGAACTCCACGATATGACTCAATGCTTTGTCATTTGAGTTCTACTTTATGTAGAGGAGGCGAGGGTTATATGGAATACCATAACTTTTAGAGGTTATCGCAAAGTGCTGGAAGATGTTAGAAAAAATAAGGCAAGGCGAACTGAAACTAACTTTGGAGTGGTTTAAACACGCTCTTGGTGGTTTTAAGATTCAAAAAAACTTTAGGTACCGCTTTTTAAGTAAACAAAAAAAAAATCCGTTGGCGGGTGATATGGAATTGGTATTGAGGCGAATATGGAAAACCTATTGTCATGTAGGGTAATAGGGATTAGAACCGAAACTCCTCAACCACGCTATTTTTCGGCAAGGATGTAGGAAGGGAAAAATAAAAACCCAAAGTTTTAAATTTTTCCAAATGAGTTCCTAATATTTCCAAGGCTCAAAGGCTCTTCTTCTTCAGAGTAAGCTCAAACAATCATAATGTTAACAAAAGTATTTTTTACAATAGTTTAACATAAAGGGAAAAAATTTGGAAAAATATAAAACTTTGTGTTTTTATTTTTCCCTTCCTACATCCTTGCCGAAAAATCAGCGTGGTTGAGGAGTTTCGGTTCTAAAATTCTCTCGGCATCGCTAATTAAGCTTTAATAGGGATTAAGTTTGCATTTTGAAAGAAAATCCCAAATAATCTTTTTAAAACAATGTATTAATATTTGGTGGGAATTTAAAAAGAATATTTAACATATTTTATTTATTTATTTCGAATATTTAATATTTATTAAAATTTTAATTATTTATATTAAAATAAATATTTTTTTAAACCCTGAATTTTTTAATAATTCAAATTGACAAATCGCTCCATTAGAATAACAAGGTTCTAACTGCACCAACACTAGTTTTGAGAAAAATGAAGTCAAAGATTGTAATAGCTATAGTACGTTAAATATAACAGTTTTCGTCCCAAATTTTTTTAAATAAGTTGTATACATTAAAGTTATTATTTTCCAATGTTTGGATGATAAAAAAACATTATCATTGATTTTAAAAAAATAATAGCATTTTGCAGATAGAACTTTGTTATTCTGTAAATGAGCATTTTCAGAATAACTTAGTTCTAACTGCACATTTGGGGGGCCGCAAAAAACAAAATTTTTTAATTTCTTGCTGAAAAGTTGCCTTTTGACTAGAAAATGATAATTAAAACAATATTAACTTTATTTTTGCATTTTACAGATATTTTGACAAATATTTATACATAATAAGACTGTAACTATGGTTTTGAACTACTTTATGGTATTCCGGATCTTAACTACAAAGTGTGAGTCACACAAACCAAACAAACTGAATTTTTATAGTTATTTAGGTACTAGTTAAATAATAACTAATAGAAGTACAAAATAAGATTCTTTACTCCAGTTTCAAAACAACTTTATAGTATTCCCGATCTGGTAGAGGCATGAAGGGAAAGGCTCGTCTGATGTCTTTCTTCTTAAGGTCACATATTTCTCGTATTTTTCTTTGTATCTTAGGTCTTACTTCAAAGACTAAAGCAGTTGAATCAGAGGTAGATGGCCCGGATTTCTTTTTGCGCCGTAAAGGCGTCTCTTCATGACGAATGTTGGCAGCATTCATTGGCTCGTAAGGGTCATGAGATGATTTGAATTGCACAAAACTGAGTTGCGGAGTAAATACTAAAACAGATGTTTTTGTGTGAGGTATGGTCTTGTAGTTTAGTAGTTTGGCAGTTGATGCGAAATCCTTAAAATCAGATTCCTTCATCTGGATGATCTTGTACGGATTACTAGTCGACACTGATTTGAGAATGCGAATTAACCCAACGGGAGAGTAAAAGTCCGTTGATCTAATGGCCTTTTCAATTTGACTGTGAACGTTATCTACCTCCTGAACACAGGAGGAGGTGACCTGGCAGCGAATATTTCACAGTAACATTGTGGATGTGTGGATTCGATCTTATGAAGTCAAGGATGGCATTTGACATAATCGAGTTCCTATTTTGTGGAACACATGAATCGCTCCAAAGCGTTATTTCTGTCAATTCAATTTTCTCAACGACAACGTCTAGTATTTTTTTCAGGGCACTCGCAATGCCATTTTCCGCTCGACCTGAAGTGTTTCTGGCCACAATGCACAATACACCTTCTTGGTTACAGTAAAATATGCCGAAAGATTGTATATATTTAGTTTTCTTAAATAAAATAGGCTGCTAATATCTGCATGAGGGGTCATGATGACGTTCTGTAGATCGAATAGCAATACAGGTGGCTCTTTTTGGTCTTTTTCTTTTTTACGAGATTCTCTCATATGAGTCTTTAATAACTGATGGTGCTGGAAATCATTCTCTTGTTCTTCTGTCAATGTTTCTACTTTCTTGGCTACTTTATAAGCTTCGCAAATGTCACACCGATCTGACTTTGGAATATGAAACCCCAAGTTGAATTCCGTCACAAAAACTCCATAATACAGAGATTTTTTTACTGGTGGAATATCTTTTTCCTTGCAAATTTCCACATAAAAGCTATACATTTTTGAGATAGTCAAATGAGAACCTAAATATGTTCTGTTTGTGTGACTGCGACAATAATGGGATTAGACGTTTGGAAATGATTTAATGTGCTCACGACAAAAATCAACATCGCCTT
Source organism: Euborellia annulipes (assembly GCA_023213315.1). Taxonomy (NCBI): domain Eukaryota; kingdom Metazoa; phylum Arthropoda; class Insecta; order Dermaptera; family Anisolabididae; genus Euborellia; species Euborellia annulipes. The sequence goes on along the minus strand of JAKCPI010023996.1, from coordinate 55,787 downwards.
CAGGTTTTCTCCGCTTGGACATACTTTTCCCTCTCTTATCTGGAGCAGGGGTGTTCGTATTCAAGTTCTTTGTAGCGTGAGCAGTGTAAACAGGCTTTTGGGAAATGTCTAGTGTTCCCAAATAAAACTTCTTACACACTTGAATCTTTTCACTCTTTACGTTAAAAAAGAACTTAAAAGAGTATTTTCTTCTGGAAGCTTTTTCTGGTTTATCTGTTACTGAAGAAACATCACTTTTATCACTAGCAATGTGTTCTTGTACAGGCATTCTTTTTGGCCTAGCGGTTAGGAATCTATCTGTTGTGTTCAGTATGAAATGTCTCTTCTCTGTGGAAGTTTGTAATGTGTAAAATGAGAAATGAATGTTAGATCTTTCTTCGTCACTTATTTTAGAACTGCATTTGTACTTACAGGACACTGCACAGTTTTTAAGATTTTTAACACTTTTTGCTTCTATTTTCTTCCCTTTCTTGTTGATATACTCTATGCCACTCTGATGTGCCTGTCTCCTTACGTTGATTTTCCATTTAGAAGGGTTCGGTATTTTCTTTCTCACATTTTTCTTTGGAGTAGTTGTGACTACTTTCAGGCCGAATCTGAAAAAATAAGGAATAATATTAATAAAATAGAAAATACAAAGCTACAAATTAAAGAATACTCAAAATGTTATGTTTTTATTTCCAGCAACAAAATTATGTGTCAAAACCTTACTATTTTTGCCTATATTTTAAGAAGCAGGCACACATTTGCAGTCTGCAATGGAATTTATTGTGTGTAAAGGTTGTTAATCGATTTTTTTTAATCCATAGGCTAATATATTTTATACACATATTATTCCATAACCTTATGGGAATAAGAGGTCCCTTGAATTTTACATTAGGCTACCACAATAGACGCTTTGACGATGTTGTGAAGCTAAAAGAACAGAGAGAGAGAGAGAGAGATACAAAATTTGATATTTGGAATCTAAAGCTCTATTTTTAAACTCATTCGATGGCAAAATTTGATATATTTCTAGAACAAGACACACATGTAAAGATTCCCACAGAAAAGCGCAAATTCTGCAATTGGAATCGTTACACGTGTGTCTGATCCCCTGGGAATGGGGGATTACTGTCTGGAAGAAGGCATAAAAGGCCACCCCCCACTCCCGGGCGAGATCATTCTCTCTCTCAACCTCCGAAGTATCAGACTGTATATTAATATAATAAATATAAATTTAAAAATTACAACACTTTTACTGAAAAAACCCCAACAAAAATCCCCTGAAAGGCAGCAGACAACACCTGTGCAAAGCGACTTACAACAACGATTTAAATTTAAACTTATTAGGCCTATAATAATAAAAACTTCAACAAGACAAAATGCTTATGTAGATTAAAAACACTTACAAGTCATTTTGTTCGCTGTCATTTTGGCTGACTGACTGATCTTCAAGAGTTTCTTCTAAATCATTTCCAACTTCGTTAGGCCGTTTTGGTTCATTTGCATCTGGTTCAACATTACGATCAGGAGTATGAAGATTGTCATCATGCACAACCAGATTCAATCTTCTTTTGCACGATTGCTGTTTAGCTGTTGTCTTTTTCCTGGAAATAAACGTAATAAAATTAGTAGACTAACTTATTACATAAAAAGCGTAGACTGATTGAAGAAATTGTAGTTCTTGCCATTATATCGTTACTGCACTGCAATGTATCGTAATTCACACAATTAACTGGCCAGTAATGTACTTATTTTATTCAAATTAATTCCCAAAGAGTATGACAGACCAGTAGTAGGCCTACGAATGGATTACAAATGAATGGCTTGACCAAAGTAATGAATGTAATAAATCAGAATGTGGACCTAACTATTTTATTTTATAACAATTAATTAGCAAGGAAGACCCAAAACCAGGGCCGGAACTATGAGATTTTTTAGGGGGTGCAAAATTTAATTTGCCGCCCCTTCCTTAAAATTTTCTATACAAAATTCATATCATTTTACCTTTTTTTAGTAAATCTTTCTTTAATTGCCGCCCCCTGATATCTGCCGCCCGGGCCACGCACCCACTCCCCCCTCTAGATCCGCCCTGCCCAAAACATATTAGTTTAGTAACCTATATTTTTATCTGCGTTTACTACTAACGATATTTTTAATATACGGTTGTCAATTTATGAAAGCTTTGAATATTGCAGTATATTAACCTTTGTAAAATTTTTGGCACCTAACGCATACCCATTCAGTTTAAGTTAGCTTGCATCGTTACAGAATGTAAAATATTTATTGTAAATTTGTTGTTTTAGAGTCATATAGTTTTGCTTATTATCTGTGTTAACAAGGGATAACTATGTGCACAAATAATGAATTAGACAGTAAAGTAAGTTTTTTTAATATCCTTAAAACTAATTACCTTTTATAAGTAAAAATTCTGGAACGTTCTTCATCTTCTTCAGATGAGGATGGTCGAATATACTCATCCGAAGAATTGGTGTCGCTGAACAAATCCGATAAACTTGATTCATCTATTTCATCCATTTCTGGTAAAACTTACAAAGCATTAGTATTAACTTTCTATAACACACGCATTTGTTTACTCACGAGCAGTTAGAACTTAGAACCATGTTTACCCAAAACAAACTTCTTGATAATGTCAGATAGAACCTTGTTATTCTGGCTAGTTCCCTTATTTTCTAACAGATCGCAACCTAAGTCAGTTCCCTGCATAGATATACTAAAGAGATATTCATTAATGATGTAAACTCAATTTCGCCAAAAATGTCAGTTAGAACCTTGTTATTCTAATGGAGCGAAATATAGATTTCTCCTTCGGCCACTCTACAATCTAGGTGTGCCCACAACCGGGGACGTCATTTGAGGGGGGGGGGGGCATATTCCCCCTCCCCAAGGCTTTGGAAGACAAGAGCAAATTCTGAGCTTAGCCCCTACATACATACAAACTCACACTTTCTACTTATGAATAAGTATAGAAGATGGTATAGATACAAATACTGTATTATAAATTAAGTAGCACAGGAAGGGAAAATAAATTTTACCCCCCTCCCCCCCCCCCCCAAACAAAAACTGAAATAACGTCACTGCCCACAACCTACAAGAGACGCACTGAACCCACTGCTTTCGTCTCGCGCCCTCAGAAAATACAGCTGAACAAAAAAAATGCATTCAGGATCGTCATTCTGAGTGGTGTGTCAAGAGGGAAAAAAGTCCATATCGGAATGGTAAGATTCATCGTCACTTTCAGACGAAGAGCTTGCTCTTTTCCTCTTCATTATTTCTTGGGCCATCAGTTTACCCTGGAGCCTTCCTCTGCAAGAGGTGTTCTTCGACGCCGATTGACATGTTTCCAGTTTTTAGTTTTTTCTTTTTGGTTATCTACCACCAAGTTGTTTCTCTAAATTTGTTTAAGATCCTGTGAGTAATGCTGATGTCCCACGTTTTCGTCCTTTGTTTGACGTTTGGGGAGTTATTTCTATGGGTCGATCGACTGCAGATGTTGAAGGAATCGAACATGGTAGAGTGCAAACATTTTCGACAGAGGAGGGAGATGAATCACCTACATTATTGTTGTCAAGTGCGATGGATGCAGGGAGAAAATCTTTTTCTGAAAAAATGTTCTTATTCACAGGGTAGATCCCTGTAGCCTTGAAGCCGTTGAGTGCAATATCTCCTCTCCGAACCTTTAGGTAAGCTTTGCCAAAAGGTTCCATAATGTCAAAAGCGCTCAAAGGACGATTGCTATGCCTCAATTCATCAGTGTAGTAGCTCTTCAATGGCTTCATAAAAGACTTTTCTAGAGGCTGGAGCTTATGTGAGGAATGTGGAGGTAAACATATTATTGTGATATGATTCTCACTTGCCAAATTGATCACATCAATATTGTATTTGTGAGTGGCAAGTCCATCGAGGATCAGCAGTACACGATTTGAAGCAGAAGGTTTTGAATGAGCGATAAAATGAACAAACCATTGGGCGAAAATACTCGCATCAATCCGCCCAGATGGATTGCAGGCTGCGATCGCACCCGGTGGTGCACCTCTCATAAGTTGGTTGTCCATTTTTTTTCGGGGAAAAACAACCAGAGGGGGTACGAAATCGCCTGCTGCACTCATGCACATGATACCTGTTACAAAATTGCCTCTTTCTGTCCCTACCCTTGGTATGGTCAACCTCGTCTCAGCAACGTTGTAAATGTTTGATGCTAGGAAATTGTTATTTTCATAAGCATTTTCAAGGAGATCAAAAAACTTAAACACTTCCTCTTTATTGAACCCTCTGCTGCCTGTGGGCTTAAGAATGGAAAATTTGTCTTTATGTCGTTTCATGAAAGCATAAAACCAATCTTTTCCAGCAGCTTCTCCCTTGTTGAATCGGTGAGAGACATTATTGCGAATGGCTAGCACGAAGGCTAGACGGCAGACATCTTCTTTTGTTAGGCCATAACACATACCTTCCATCTTAATTAAATATTCAACTAATTCCTCTTCCAATTCTCTGGAAAAAACTGGTCTACGTCCAAGAGATGATGTGACATCCGACGTCGCATTTTTAGCTAGTCGAAATAGGGTGGATCTTGGTACCCCAAATTCCTTAGCTGCCTTTAAGTAGCCCATTTTCTTCTCTCGAACCATGTCTAAAGCTGCTTTCATCTTCTCCGAGTCCCACTCCTTTCTCTTCTTTACTACATGTTTTGATGTTGAAGACATTGCTAAAAAAAGGAATTTAAATAAGTTCAATAATAAATAGGGAAGGGGTCCCATACGATAACAATTTATTTAAATTGCATTGTAATCAATTTAAATAAATAGGGACTACCCCGTCGGAGGCCATTTAGATATCTTAAATGGCCTCCGATGCCGAAAGAGCTTAAAAATTTAAAAAAAGTTTCATTTTATTTTTGTTTGTTTAAATTTCGTCGGGAAATATGGAATACTGGAGGCTAATATGTGATACTGGTATTCCATATTAGCCGACTCGCCATTTTAGACAATGATGTCACCTCAACAAGCTCATGGTGAAAATCAGTTTGTGAGAACCACTCCAATAACAAATTCAACTCCCTCTAGATATTTCCAACAGCTTTGTACCAAATAAGTCATTATAATAAGTACACAGAGGTTCACAAACACACCTCGAAAAAAACGAGACGACTCGAAAAAATAATTCTTCCTCTGAAAACAAACCTACTGCTATGGCGGGATAGCGAGGACTCTGGAGGACGCTTGACAAGCATCAGATAAATTGCAGCACCTAAGAGGGCCGAGATTTGCAGGTATTCCATATTACCCTCCTCTCCTATACATAAGATGACTCGGCTTTGGACCCGTGCGACCCGAACAGAACGATTTTAAGGGAGGGTGGGACGAATCATTTATCTTTTTTTACATCCCGTTTTGGTAAGGGAAGATTTTTGATTTGATATCTAAAAATATTTACCTTTGGCTTGTAAGAGAGAAATCAATTGAATTTTATCAAGGGTGTTGATCCTGTTTGATATGCATTTCTTAGAATGTTTCAATAAGAAGAAAATATTTATGAAATTTGTCTTACAATAGGCGCAGGGAAAGACGGGACCTGGAAAATTAAATCAAATTATTAATGAAAATAGATATCATTCAGAGCATAAATAATGAGGAGGTTATTTAGAGTTCTTACATTAGATACATGTGGCGGGGCTTCTTGATTCCCAATTTTTTTTTTATAATGGGGTCATTCCATGCCAAGTGATCAAGTCAGCTTTTTCACACCATCTCTCTCCAATCTTGCTGAAATTTGATGTATACTCATATACATGTCTGTGATAGTATTGTGTAAAATTTCACCTTCGCAAGTAGTTTAGAGGGGGCGCCACAGCTTTCTCAAAAAAGGTAATTTATACAAGTAAAGGCGCGTGCAAATAAATTGCAAAGTTTCTAATGGTGCTGCTGTAGACTGTAGCAACTTGGACTATGAAAAATGACAACCAAGGTCTTCGGACCTTATGCACCCATTCGAAAAAAAAAAAAAAAAAAAAACTTTTTGTGCTCCCTGTGAAGGTTGTACTGCCAAGGCTTAAAAAGTTTTTGTTTAATTATAAGTTTTTGTGAATTTTCAAACCCAAATAGCAAAAACCTTTTTCTCCAATCAAGTTCGTTTTATTGCCATTGAAAGGGCACACTTTTTTCTTTCAGAATCACCATACCATCGTGGAGACTCATTCTTAAGGTCACAAAAATTAATTTGAAAATTCCACTTATTTTGATAGCGTGAAATTGTAATCGGAATCTGGCAAAAGGAATTGTTTATACAAGACAATTGGTAGTGGCTCAGCCACCATGGACCTAAGCAAGGATTGTAAATCTGCACTGATCAGGAGTGTGAATTCTGAAAATCCAAAAAGTTAATCCACTTGTTGACACTAAGTATCATTAGTACTATCGGCTTGTATAAATAATTCCTTTTGACAGATTCCTATTATAATTTCACTATCGCTATCAAAATAATGCAATTTTCAAACTAATTTCTGTGACCTTAAGAAATGAGTTTCCACGATGAAACTTGGTGATTCTGAAAGAAAAAAGTGTGCTCTTTCCAATGGCAATAAAACGAACTTGATTGGAGAAAAAGGTTTTTGTCCACGAAGTTTTTCGATAAAACAAAAACTTTTTAAGCCTTGGCAGTACAACCCTCACAGGTAGCACAAAAAGTTGGCATTGGTTGTCATTTTTCATAGTCCAAGCTGCTACAGTCCACGACAGCACCATTAGAAACTTTGCAATTTATTTGCACGCGCCTTTGCTTTGCATAAATTACCTTTTTTTAGAAAGCTCTGGCGCCCCCTCTACACTACTTGTCAAGGTGAAGTTTTACACAATACTATCATAGACATGTATCTGAGTATATACCAAATTTCAGCAAGATTGGAGAGAAATGGTGTAAAAAAATTTTTTTGGTCACTTGGCATAGAATGACCCCAATTTTAAATTTTTAAAAATTTTTTCAGTCTCCTTAACTAATTTTATTGCGCCCATATCCTATAAAAAGATTTGAATTCTCAAAAGAGAGGCTTTACAGACTATCACGAAGACAGACAGAGGGATTGACAAATTATATATATAAGATACGAAATGGAATGACTTAATAACATTTTGTACAATCAAATTCAAAAAACTACATATATATTGGGCTGCTGCAAAAGTATCAGGCATTTTTATTGGCGTTTCGTTTATTCTTTTTTTAATAAAAACATTCTATTTTTACGTTTTAAAAAAATGTGTATCAATATTCGACATATTATGCTTTCCCGAAAAGATGGAAAGCAACACATGATTATAACTTGCCTCAGAGACTTATTTTTACAATGAACAACTTGGATTTGAATGGTTTATCAGTCTGTTATAATTAAACCATGATAATAACAATTTCTAACCCTGGTCGTACACGAGGACATTTTTTAAGCAATTTCTGGCGACATTTCTTGCTCCATAAAAATGTCTTGAAAAAATGGCCTGAATTTCTAGCTTGAAAAAAAACCTGTCATACACGAGGACATTTGTATTTTTGGGGCCAATTCTGCGCAGAAACTTGCGCAGTTTGAAAATTTAAACTGACAGCTGAATCAAAAACTTTTTTAGGTTAAAACTATAAGAGGCCCTTAATATATATAGAAATATATATTTATTAATAAAAAAAAATATATAGACATACCTCATTTGGAAAAAAATAAGCTAAGAATTGTTTTTTAATATCTATACAAAGGATTTTTGGTTTATTTAGATAAATAATAAATATTATATGCACAATGAAAATTTTATTTATTTAAAATTTTGTTAATCATAAAACTAAAATATAAAGAAATGAATGCATTCATATATTATACAAAATATAACTTGATTGTGATTTCCAAGCCTAAAGATTAAGGTTTATAACCATCTGAACTGAATGTTCAGTCGAAAATAAACCTGCAACCAAAAAACTACCGTGTTTTATTTTATTAACTATCAACATCTCAGTTCATCATAAAAAACACTTCCACAATATAAATTTAAATCATAAATGTTTGTTCAAATTCATCTAAAATAAATATTTTAGTTATTATCAAAGATTATATTCCAAATGAAAATTTAAATAAATAATAGTTATTTAAAACAAAGTATTCATTTACCTTGTATAATAATATAAATATATAATCTAGATATTGCTCTTCTTTTATTATAAACTATAATTTCCAAAAAAGAACTGCAAAAAATATATTTTTATTAATTATTATATTCCAAGTGAAAATTAAAATAAATAATAATGTTATTTAATTTATAATTTAATTTAATAATTAATTCTTACCTTAATTTTATTTTTCAAATGAGGTGTGTCTATATATTTTATATTTTTATGATAATTTGACAATATAATTATTTTAAAGATCTGTCAACTGCTGTCAAAAAGTGAAAAATTCTAGGTTATGATGACAACAAATTTCCAAAAAGCGGTGTTGCCAGATATGGTCGATTTACTGCGCACCCTCTTTGCGTCGAATTGGCCCAAAAAAATAGAACACGGGCTATTTTTCTGGCGCGATCAGACAACTTTTCGTCATACACGGAGACATTTTTCTTGACCGAGAAATGTCTTCAAACGGCCATTTTCGACGCGTTTGCGTTTGTGCGCATTCTGATTGCGCCGATTTGGCTCGAAAAAATAGAACAAACATTTTTTTTCAAGCCAATTCCAATTCCAATTCCATTTTTGCTGTCATACACGAAGACATTTTTATGGTGCCAGAAATGTCGCCAGAAATTGCTTAAAAAATGTCCTCGTGTACGACCAGGGTAAAATATATTTACCTATATGAATTGGATATTTGATTTCCTCAGGCAGATTTAATTCTTCATTATAATTCGGAGGAATATCATCTATCTCTTGTTTAATATTCACAGGAATATCAATTTCTTCTATATTAAATGACATCTTTCTATTAATTTTAATAAACTTAATGAATCTATAAAGAATTAAAATTATATTAATAGGTTTAGAAGTGTCAATTTAAAAAAAAAAAATATTAAGTGAAGATAGCTCAGGATAATATTTAGAATGAAGATAGCCAAAGATTAAAATGTAGGCGGGCAGTTTTGAAATCGTTAACGCCATCAAGGTTTCTACCCACACAGTGGAATATTAATTAGACCAGGATCAAAGAAAAGCTCTCGGAATTTAAATCCTAAACGGAGAAATTGCTAAATAGAGTAGGCGGAGAGTTTATAGCCAAAACTTTTGTATTCAAATTCGGTATTAACTTTTCAATATAATAATTATATTTTTTGTTTTACAAAAGGTTAAAAAAAAAAACAAACAGATAATTAAAAAATATATATATTATTTATTCTTATTTTTTACTAAATAAGTTATATAAAAAATAATGTAAAATATCTTAAAATTTAAAGCTTTCATGGTTGTTTATTGTTAATAAATAAAAATACTTGTTTTCGAGTAAACTCGGGTTGATTTATTTAGAAACAACGTTTTCGTTTTGAACAATCACAGAGCATCTTGCATCTAGCGATGAATTGAAATCAAAGCCAAGCTGGCCATCCCTTATGAAGGGAATTTAGATGGGTTTGTCACAGATGTGACATCCTTTGTAAGCTGAATTGTATCTGGGCAAGTCCACAGAAGGCGTGGCCGAAACGTTTTAATTTTTACGTCTATTATTTAAAATAAACCACAGTTTACACTTGCACGTTTTCTTTGAATTCCCCTAAGTAAGAATAATCAATAATGAGTAAAAAGTATAAGAACGAAATGAACAAAACTATAAATGACAAAAATAAAATAACGCCACTGTTCTGAGTGTTCCTGCTCAACTCAGAACTGAACACGCACCCTTGAAGTGTTCGTCTGCGGAGATTCTTTGTGTAGGAAAGCGAGTCCTGCTTTCAAATCTTCCCCTTCAACAACATTTTTTGTTGTTTTTTGAAATTATTTAAAATTTCGCTTATTATTTAGTCTAAATTTGTAATAATTTAAGGTATTTAAGGGTGATTGTGTTAAGGAGAGGTCGAACTTTCTCCGACCGTCGCCTTTGATTCGTTCGTTTCATTTTCATTGCTGTTTGATGCCTTGCATTCACCAACATTTTCTATGCGATACTTGAAATATATTTGATGTCGTCTCCCCTCCGTAGGTTTTCCGTACAGCAACTAAAAGACAATTAAAAAAATAAAATGAACGACCATTTAAAATAGAATTTGATTTGATTTGATTTATACTTACTATGAATTAAATGTAAAATTGATATGTAAGCGAGGTGAATAGCTGAATCAATATGTATATATTCAATATTCATATTCAATCTGACTGGCGCTGAATGTAATTGTGATAGATCGTATTGAATAAAAAATTTTACATAAATGTCTATCAAAGAACTCAAGAGGGTTACTATTGACTAAACCCTAGCCATGAAGATGGTCGCATAGTCGACCGAAACGTCGCTGTGGGCTTAATACCAATAAAGAAATAATAATAGCTGCTTGGCCTTTTTACTCATTCTGTAAAATTGATGTTCCTTTAAGGTATTTGGGGTTTTTTTCTGAATCCAGACCAAAGTTAAACTTAATCCGATAACAACATTGATGAAATAATAATAATAATTATTATTATTAGATAATTATTTAGATAAAAAACGCTAAATTTTCTATAAAATACTAGGTGATAAATTAGACCTAAAAGCACTCCATCCAAAATCGGAGGATTTCACCTCTCTCACTCTCTAGGGTGGCTCTTATTTTTTAAAGTCAACATTTTTTATTTTTTCATGGAATGGCACCAAACTAGAGGGTAGCGCAAAAAAAAAATTTCGAAAAAATTATTTCCCAGTAGTAGCCAAGAGCCACCCTAATGGAGCATACAATTAGAACATTGGAATAAGACAATTAATTGAATCTTCTCTCTGAATATAATAGCGGAGTGACCGCCTGTCTGTCACGCTCTGTTTGACACTTGCCGTTATTTTGAAACGAAATTTTATAGAGGACATTATGGAGAATCCAGAAAAAATCCTGAAGGATCATGAAATTCCTATATCTTTTCGTGTTATTAATTCCTAAAGTTACGATTTCTCCCAAAGGAAATGTATAGAGAAATATTTATGTATTCTTTGCATTTATGTATTCTATGAATGTGAACAAATCCTCAAGCAGGCACTGGATTGGAATGGAATAATAAAAATTTTCTTTTTATAATTAAGAAAAGGCGGGCGCGCCTTCGGGCTTGGTGTAGGGGTAAGCGTGCTAACCTCGTATACCATAAGTCGCGGGTTCGGACCCCAGGCAGTCCGATGATTTTATTTAAGCCATTTGGATACCAAATCACTTAAATAGAAATGCCTGGGCCCCCAATAGGTATATTAATAATTAACGGTGATCTTCAAAGTCTTAAATGGCCTAAGTTGCCGAAAAGACTGTGTGAATGTGAGTGTGAATGAGAAAAAAGTGTGGATTTAAAAAAAAAAAAAAAAGGCGGGCCCGAGCCAGCTGGCGAGCCCCCGGCTTGGCGCCGAATGCGGGCGGCGCGGCTAGTTAATTATAAAAAACAAAAAAGATATCAATAAGAGTTAAGAAAATCGTTTTGAATGCGATTTCCTTTGGAGTCTTTGGTCTCTTTTATCAGGAGAACTCCGAGTCAATTCAAACAAAATAATTTATAGCCTGAGCCCCTCATCATCATAGCTATATAAATTGACTTTATAAGCCTCATGCAGCAGAAAAAAAAAATTTTTTGTTCCCCTGTGTTATTAACTGTTATTATTGTCGCAAAAGAGTTTTTCCATACCAAGTTGATGTTGTTTTCCTCAGTCTTAGGCCTCTTCTCAAATTGTAAAAAAGACTCAGTGATTGCCAGCTGGCAGATTATGTACTGTAGCACTCTCAGGTTTGTCTTTAGGTGTTTCTGACAGTAGTTGATTCAGGTCATTGGAAATTGCATCTAACTTTTGGAGCACCTGCTCTTGAAATCCTACAAACAAAAACAAATATTTTTATTCATTTACTTAATTTAATTGTAATTATTTTAGTGGTTTATTTTTTTTACGTTTATTTTCTTCTCTGTCCCGTTCGATTTGTGCTTGAATATCTTTGAGTAGTTTGAATGTTGATTCCATGTTAGGAATTTCAACATCAGAGATGGTTCCAGTAGAATCTAAAATAAAAAATTTCCGAATGGTGTTTTAAATTAAAAAAACTTTTCAACAAAATAATTGCGCGAATGTGGAATCTGCCAATTCAATTATTTGCAAAGTCTGATATTAAATTTAGTCGCTTGCCAGAAAAGTTTGAGAATGTCTATATAAAATCAAATGCCAAAAAAAACCATAAGGGGGTTTAGTAGTATAGATGTTAGGCAGGTTTTTCCCGATAAGAGGGCGTAGTGTCTAAAAAATTTAAATTTAAAATATTGCAGATGTTTTTTGTAAGCCGTATCCAAATAAATGCTGGTGGTAGCTGGCTGCGGGTCAAACATGCTTCTTCTTACATGCCCCTCCCTCCTCTAAGCAAAAAGAAATTCTTCATTAAACTCACTTTCTATAGGCTTTTTGTGTGGTGTTTCTGTTAACAAATTAACATAAATCGGCCGAGTAATTTGGTGAGAATAATCTTCTCTCTCAGAATAATCGCTTTCTATTTCAGGACTTGGAAATTTGGTTGCTGCCTCCTCATTATAATTGTTTTTTTCGATTTTTCGCCTTTTAATTTCATTTGACGTTTCTTTGAGATCATGCGATTCCGATTCTTCGGCTATCTTGGCTTTCCCTGACCTATCTGAAATGATACAAGTTTAAAATAGAATTTATGCATACGATTATATATGCTAAAGGCCAAACTAGTTTGGGTCATAACATATATATAAAGTATAAGTATCTTAATTGAAAATTAATGAGTGATGCCGAGAGAATTATAATCCGAAACTTCTATACCACGCTAGTATAGTTTTTTGGCAAGGGTGTAGGAAGGAAAAAACAAAAGCGAAAGTTTTTTTATTTTTAATGAGTTTTATTTCAAATATTTCAGAGGCACAAAGGCTCAGAGCCTCATTTTACACTCCATTAACATATAATAACATGATGCAAAAAATCCTTGGCTGTTATCGTATGGTAATGGAGTTGTAAAATGAGGACTGAGCCTTTGTGCCTCTGAAATATTAGGAATAAAACTCATTAGAAATAAAAAACTTTTGTTAAAACATTATAATCATCAACCTGTCTATCTTCCCTAATCGATAAACATCAAATTATTTATCTTCTCATAATAAGAGTCACGGCCCACACGATCCCTCTCATGCATGCCTTGATTCATTCACACAAATAAACATTCATTCTCTGAGCGATCTATCCTACAAGAATTATATGCCATTAATAATAATTTTTTGAAAAATTTTTAGTAAAAATTATTATAAATGTTTTAGATTGATGTCAAAAATTCGATGAGATTTTGATGGAAATTGACCTTTTTGACATGAATGTTTTATATATATATATATGGAGAAAGTTTAACAAATTAAAAAAAAAACATTTAAAAGTGAATAGTAAATGAAAAAAAGGTGAAAAATTAATATTAAAATTACAAATTGAAAAAAAATGTAAAGTTAAATGTAATTATAAGAGTAACAAATATTTACAAATCAATATTAACATCACATGTTATTCGAAAAATTTTTACTTTCTCTTAACTATATATGTAAGATTATTTCATCTAAATAAAAATATAACTGGTTTAAATTTTTTTCTAATCAAATTGTTGAAAGAAATTTACAAAAAAAGAAGGTGATAAAAGCATCAGAAATGCATAAATGGGTTATGGATGTTAGATTGATATTACCTTCGAGCAGCATGACTCTAATGTTGGATTTATTTGTTTCTTGTTGATTGGATTCTATTTGAGAGCCAGCAGGAGGAGGCACGACTCTGCGGAGAAGCCGAAGCTTCAAATGATTTTGAAATTGGTGCTCCTTGAAATGCCGATGGCAAACCCTATATCCTTTGTCACAGATCTCTTTTCCAGTTAACGAAGAAAATTCATTTAATTCCAGATTTTGTAACCATTGCCTGCGAATCCAATCTGGTCTAGGAAAACAAAATAAAAGACCCCATTCGTTTACAGGCAAGTTTTGTGTTGGGCATCCTTTGACAACGCATCGCCTCTGTAATAATTAAAGTTAATTATTTTTTTATTTATTAAAATGAAATCCCTAATTACTATCTAACTCAAATTATTTATCTTTTTAAAAAAAATAATTTATTCATGTACTTACTTTCATTATTTTTTAAACACGTCCTTTATTATATAATATCTTTTATCAAATGATAGTTTATATTAAATAATTCGATTTAAACTTAACTTGATTTAGTTTTATTTTTAGTAATGGTGCAGGGAATAAACTAATGGTGTCGATTAAAAACACAGTGAATAACATATCACATCAACATATAATTAATCTGCGTTAAAAAAGACGTTTTTTGGAGCGAAATCTATGGAGATGCATTTTGAACTATTTCAGACAGACTAGTGGAGCCACCTGACAGAGGCTTTTGTAACTAAAAATTTTTAAACTTTCTCCGGCAAAATATCATAGCTATATAGTAGGTCAGGGCTGGACGGTAAACCGGTTGAAAAACCAAAAATTTTTTACCGAAAACGCGGTAACGAACCTCTAATTCGGTAAAAACCGGTTTTTTTTTCGCAAGTCGGTAAAAACCTATTTTTTCGGACGGTAAAAAATTTTGGTTCCGCGAGAAAAAAAATGTTCCGCGGCGGCAAACCAAATTGTGGTTCCGCGAAAAAAAGCCGCGCGGCAAATTTCTGTCCCGCGGGCGGCAAAAAAATTGGCGTCTCTAAAAAAAAGGTAAAGTATTTTTCGGGCGGGGAAAAATTTTGGTTCCGCGGAAAAAAATATGCCGCGGCGGCAAACTTTGGTTCCGCGGCGGCAAATTTCTGTTCCGCGGGCGGCAAAAAAATTGGCGTCTCTAAAAAAAGGTAAAATATTTTTCGGACGGGAAAAAATTTTGGTTCCGCGAAAAAAAAAATTGTTCCGCGGCGGCAAACTTTGGTTCCGCGGGCGGTAAAAATTTTTACCGACTTTCGAGAAAAACCGGTTTTTTTTTGATTATCGAGGTCGGTAATGAAAATCCATTACCGTCCAGCCCTAATAGGGCTGGACGGTAAACCGGTTTACCGGTAAAAATTTTTTACCGAAAACGCGGTAACGAACCTCTAATTCGGTAAAAACCGGTTTTTTTTTTCGCAAGTCGGTAAAAACTTATTTTTTCGGACGGTAAAAAATTTTTGGTTCCGCGAAAAATTAAAATGTTCCGCGGCGGCAAACTTTGGTTCCGCGGGCGGCAAAAAATTGGCGTCTCTAAAAAAGCAAGGTAAAATATTTTTTCGGACGGGGAAAAATTTTGGTTCCGCGAAAAAAAAAAAAATGTTCCGCGGCGGCAAACTTTGGTTCCGCGGGCGGTAAAATTTTTACCGGTTTTTACAGACTTTCGAGAAAAACCGGTTTTTTTTTTCATTATCGAGGTCGGTAATGAAAATCCATTACCGTCCAGCCCTAACTATACACAGTCTCCAACCAAACAAAATATATCTATAATCATCAGCTTTCTTAATTAACTTGGAATATTTTTGCATTCTCATCATGAATATTCTAACTTTATCTAATCCCGTTTTCATTTTTGTATCGAGATATATTTAGTTTTCACCGATATTATATTAGAATATATTTATATAATTCACTAACATGGGCGTAACTACGGGGTGCCCCCCCCCCCCCAGAAAGCTCCCTGCCCCAAGAAGAATTGAGAAAATATGGGGCTTTCCAGGTCCCCCGGAGGATAACTGGTCCCATGCCCCCCAATGTCGACGTTTCGGTCTATTCTTTCGACCTTGGTCAGGACATGTTGCCTGCTTAGGAACTCTTGATAAAGGCCGAAGGGTCTCAATAGAGGAATACTTTGTCTTTATTTGCTTTCGGCAACGGCAGTTTCTCATTATTAAAGAAGTCAGAACCATATGGGATATCATTAGAAAAACGCTCCCATGATAAAAAATCTGGTGTGACTGGCGCACAGCACACAACTTTCTCTTACCTTCGGTAATCGAAAGTTGTGTACTGTGCTTGTCACACCAGATTTTTTGTGTCGACATGTATTTAGTTTCCGACAGTAGGGTACAATTGAATTCAAGATGTAAAATTTATAAGTATGGGAAAATATTTATATTTTGATACCATGGCAACCATTTCCCCTATCTTTTCTATGGAGTACAAGAGTAAAGTGGTCTTCAGAAGATTTCAATCACAAAATGAGAATATACATTTTATAGAGAATCTAAAAAATAATTGATTTTTGAATTTTAAAAAAAATCGTTGGAGCAAATTTTGAGAAAATCGAAAAAAACTGAAAAAGTACATCAGTAAAGTACTAGTATTCTTTGGTCGATTTTGTTCAAAAGCTTCGTGTCACGTCCCATGGGGGTGCCTAACTAAAATATAAAATTTCAACTTCCTAGCTCTTTTCGTTCTTGAGATATTTTGTTCACAGACACACACACACACACACACACACACACACACACACACAGACACACAGACAGACCATGTCGCGAAAACCAGTTTTTTGGATTCAGGGGACCTCAAAACGTGAAGATCCATCAAAATCTCGACATCGAATTTTTGACATGAATCCAATACTTTCTCTCTATATATATATTACATATATACATAAGTAAGAGAAAGTAATAATCCAAGTCCATCAAAAGTAGGTCCCGCAAATGGTCTGTCTGGGAACGAAATATTTCAAGAACAAAAAGAGCAAGGAGGTGGAAATTTAATATTTGAGTTAGACACCCCCCTGGCGCGTGACACGAAACTTTTGAACAAAATTGACCAAAAAGTACTAGTACTTTACTGATGCACTTTTTCAGTTTTTTTTTTCGATTTTCTCAAAATTCGCTGTAACGATTTTGATTAAAATTCTTAAATCAATTATTTTTTAGACACTCTTTAAAATGTATATTCTCATTTTGCTTTTAAAATTGTTTGAAGCACACTTTACTCTTGCACTTCATAGGAAAGATAGAAGAAATGGTTGCCATGGTAACAGAATATAAATATTTTCCCATTATATCTTGAATTCTAATATATCGGCCCAAAAAAAAATCTGGTATGAAAGCACAGCTTACCTTTGTTAAGAGAAAGTTGTGTGCTGTGCGACCAGTCACACCAGATTTTTTGTCTTTAATTCCTTATTTAACTAATTCAGTGGGGGCGTTTAAAGAGAGCATCGCAGTTTATAGATGACCACCTATATTTGATGCCCTCCCTCCTCCAAGGCTGCAGTTGTTAAATTGTGCCTAGTCACTGGCCCCGAGTGCTGATGGGTGTTGACTGGCAATTGCATAATTTTTTGAAGCTTTTATCAGAGAAGGAGCGGAGCGCCTGCCTGACTCATTTGATGGTATAAAAACACGCTGTTAAGTCAGGCAATCAACTAGTTTGTGTTTGTAACATCAAACGTTACAATTTGTTTGTTGTTGTTGTTGTTATTTTATTGTATTTGCATTCTCATCATGGATCTTCTCACATTATCTAATCCCGTTTTTAAAACTTATCTATTTTACACATCAGTTTTAGTTGCTAAAATGCTATTTATGTCCCTTTTAACGGGCCGAATGCGTTTTAAAAAGAAGGTAAGTCAACTCTTTTTATTACGGCCCCTGGACTTACATTCAGCTGCCTCGGGCTGACGTCTTTTCTTAATAATGAGAATTACTAGTCCAATCCAGTGCCTGCTTGAGGATTTGTTTACATTCATAGAATAAATGCAAAGAATACATAAATGTTTCCTCATACATTTCCTATGGGCGAATTCGTAATAACTTCAGCAATTATTAACTCAAAAAGTTATAGGAATTTCGGGGCGAAAATAATTTGGTTTCGAAATTACGGCAAGTTGGCCAAATAGAGCGTGATAGACATTATAGACAGTCATTAGCGAAAGAGAAGATTTCTTTGCCTTTTCGAAGGCAGCAGTAGGAGGGAGGAATAACAATCTCAATCTGATGATGGTCCATTCACTTACCACCAGAATACTTTAAAAAAATTAGCCTATTGCAAGTATTTGTGAATTCGAAAAACGAGCTAGATGATTTTCCTTCTCCTCTTCTATCATTCAATACAGTATATTATAAGATCTTAGCTTTCAAGGCTAGAGATAGGTCAGTGATTAAAAGCTTAAATTGAAGGTCCGTCTTTCAGTGGCAGAGCCAGGGGAGGGGACGAAGTCCTCCATAGGATCCTTTGAGGGATTTGTAGATTTAATGGTAAAAAATAATATTTAAAACAAATACAATGAAAAGGTTATTTTGGTATCGAAGTTCTTTTTACTCGTATGACTGGTCGCACAGCACACAACTAGACAGTTGAGTTCTGTGCTTGTCACACCAGATTTTTGTGTTTACTTCTTAAGTAATGATATCAAATTTAATTAAATAAAATAGAAATTTTTATCAGGTTTTTATTATCTGCACTGTACATTCAGTTTCGGACATTAAATGACCATCATCAGGTCTGGAAAAACTATTTAAAAAAAAAGCTATCAAGATATTTTCTGAATATAAATAATTTAATAAATTTTTCGCGATAATAATACTTTGACATATATTGATTGGAAAGTAAAATTATGTTTGCATCATCCCACGATATCCTGAACCAAAACTCTCCTTATCATTATCTATGCCTCTAATATACAGTATATTTAATTAATAATTAGCAAACATCATTTGTATATTTAATTTGAATAATTTAAATATTATTTTAAATATGTCACTTTATTAAATTTAATAATTAATTAATTAAATAATTAGCTTGCATTGTTGAATAATATAAAAAGAAGATAAAAAGATGTCACTTCTTGGTTTATTTATTTATATTTTTCAATACATAAAACTTTAATTCTTCCCTTGTGAATAATATCTTTTCAATTATAATTTTAGGTTTTTGCTAACCCCGAAGATGGCGTTGGAGTGAAAGGAAAAGTGGTCAAATTTGATGATAATGACGTTGAACGTGTTAGAAGGTAAATAAATAAATAAATTTCGTTTTCTTTTTAATACCTGATAATTCTTATACGATTTTTGTTTTAGAGCTCATCTGAATGATCTTGAAAATATTTTGCCATTTCTAATCATTGCTTTAGTGTATACTTTAACAAATCCTTCGGTTTTTATTGCAACAAATTTGTTCCGAATCTTCGCATTCGCCCGCATCGCTCACACTATTGTTTACGCCGTTGTGGTGATCCCGCAACCTGCGAGAGCTCTTGCTTTCGGCGCTGGCTTATTCACAACACTTTATATGGCGGTCGTTTCAATGATTCATTTCTGTTAAATCATTCTATTTATTCTTATTTTTGTAATCTATTTATTACGATAAATGTTTTAAAAATACTTTGTCATTGAGTGTATTATATAACTTTTTCTAACCTCTCTCCCAATTTGGAATTATCATGATATCAAATGATAAAGAAAACAAACAAATATTTATTTTGTTAACAGATATAAAAGAAGATTAAATAAATGACCTCCAATCAAGAGCATTACCGTAAAGAAAGGCCAAAAATAGATTAGAGTACGAGGAGATAAAACATTTTGAGTTAAATCTTTTAATCTATAGATATAGAGATAAAGATAAAAGGTTTGTTTACAGCTCTACGTGTGTTGCTTCGCGTAGTCCGCTGACATTGTTGGGAATATTTTTTGACTAATATCGATTTGGAATTTGATAAGTTAAATCAACACGAGGCTATTTTAATAAAAAGTCTTTAATTAAAAGCCGAATCTTGTCAAGTGATGAGATGCACACATAAGCGAACAAAAGGAAGGAAATCAAAGCAGATAAGAGATATCGAAGTTGGTTCAATTTGTTCAATTGTTGAAATGCATCTAAAAAAATCAAAATAGGCTACTTTCTAAAAATTGCAAATAAAATATAAATATTAATTCATTTTATTATTTAAATAAAATATATCTTTTTAATTAAAAAAAGAAAATAAGTTTTTTTATTAATCACAGTGACTGTCCAAGGATAGGTTCAATATATTGTTGCTTTGAAGGTTGGTTCAATTACTTCTTGCATTTCAAAAGATAAACATATTTTGTTATTTAAATAAAATATTATTAGGCTAATTAATATTTGATTTTAAATTAAATATTCTTTTATTTAAAAGAACGAATATATTAGTGAAATGCACGGTTAACTTGAATATAAGGGGAAGTGAGCTTTGTTGGGGTAGTTCGAGAGTCCGGTAGCCAGAGTTGGCAAATTTTAGCGCACCGAGTATAATACACGATTTTATACATAGATAAAACTAGGCCGATGTAAAAAATTGTAAAAAAACCAACTCTCTAAAAAAAAGAAAGGTTAAAAGATAAATGAATTTTATTTGAATTTCATTTCTCGTCGGATTTGCGCATGCGCATCCGAGTTTTTTTTACAGTTTTATCAGCGATTTTTGTATAAAACTACAAAATCATATATAAAACCAAACTATGCCGATGGCCAAGTGCAATGGACAGCACACCGATGCCCCGGAAAGGCTGGAGATCCTGGGTTCGATTTCCGGAGGCGTTTAGCCTTACCAATAAAAAACATACAATCTTGTTAAATATAAAATTTAATATCAAAATTTTGATTCTAAGATCCCTGTCCACAGTGATGTGGCAAATAAATAGATCTTTGTGTCTTGAGGTATAGTTGAGGCGGAATAAAAAAATAAAAAACTTCAAGATCTGCCAGGATGGCGTTTCGGTCCTCGTCATAGCCAGTAGCAAGAATATATATATTTTTTTTAAATTCGTTTAAGGTCTTTTTCGGCATCGGAGGCCATTTAGACCAATGGTCCCCCCCCCCGCAACCTTTTTTTCCGACCCCATTATTAAAGGGAATAATTTACAAGTAAAAACCATGAAATTTGTTTAAAATAAATTAAATTTTCATATCAGCGACATACATTTGAATGAGGACAACGAAGGAATGACTCGCATCAAAAGATTTATTTATTTACTAGCGATAACAACCTTATTAATTTAATTTAAAAAAAAATGCAAGGCAAGGATAAATTCAATATTAAATTAATCAGGAAAAGTTGAATTATACCCAACTCAAAATAAGGTGCGGGGAAAAAGAGCGATAAGAAAACGATATTTATGGACTAAAATATAAGTATAAATATATGATTTTCTATTTATATATTTATTTGTAATTTGACTATGCATTTGAGAAGAATTCTCGTCGTTTTTTGTTCCCTTTTTGTCGCCTCCTCGGGACAGGCTTTTTGTGAGTTCCAAGAGTCAACGGCATCCCCTCCGAATTGCACTTTAAGTCCAGGTCATCTCCTTTCGACAATCTGCCCGGATATTGCAAGCTACGCTGGCCCTTGGTATGTCGCCTACTGGGGCGCCCCGGAGGGCATCAACGAGTACGCCAACGGCACTCAATGCGTTCAACTGTTCGGAACTGTCATTTCAAATGACACATTGGCTTTAGATGGGTTTCAAATTTCGGAGTCAGTTCGATTTTTAATCTTTTTCTTAAATATACACGTTGATTTTATTTATTATTTTGTTTTTAGAAATGACTGGGAAAGTATTATAACAAACGTTACAATAAAAATGGAAAAATATAGCGATGATTGTTGTTATTATACAATAATAGAAGATGATGTTGGTAGGTAATGATCTATTTTCTGATAAGCCTCAGAAAAATAATAATTATTCTAATCGTTAATCTTCTTTCCTTTACCATATTATCATCGTTACACTTGAAATCCATATTAAATTAAATTTCAGAGACCAACGCTGAATTTGTGGAATTTGATAGATATAAATACGCTTTTGGTTCTGTTCAAATTAATGGTAAGAATAAAAAAAAACTTTAAAAAATTAAAATTTATAATTATATAATTTTTTTTTTTTCAGATAAAAATTATTTATTAATTTATCTAAGAGATCCTAGAATTTTATTAGATTGTAATTATTTATGTCTCTATGAAAAATGGATAACAAAGACGGAAAATAACGCTACTCCTGGATTTGTAAGCAATCCTAATAATTGTCTTTGTATCAATTAACAAAGACAAAAGAATGCAACAAAAAATACATTTGATCGTATCAAATGGCGATACATGGAGGCAGTTTGTTCACTCCCTCCTTGAAAACAAACAATTAGTTTTTTGATTTATTTATTATTAAAATATAGTTTTAGACCGGCACAATAAAAAAAAATATATAGTTTTAGTCAATACCTTGGTTTTAGTGATATATTTGTTGTCACTGTATTATAAATTAAAAAAACGAATTAATCAAGGCCAAACATAATTATAATTCCCTTTATCATTGATAAGAAAAATTTTATAAACTTACTTAATAAACTACAGAAGCACGGATATCTTCTTATTTTTTGTGCCTTCCTTACTTCTTGTTTAAATAATTTTCTTACTTGAATTCTTCATAAAAAAAGAAACATGGAAAATATAAAAACTTTCATCACTCAATGACAACAATAAACAGATTACCAACCTCCGAAGAGGTTAATTTTAAAATTTTGTTAAGAGAGATAATAAAATTAAAAGTTTTCTAATAACAAAATGAAATATTTTAAAATAAAATTCCATTTTGTTTAAAGACAATTAAAATTCTTTCATAAAATTTAAAAAATGTTTAGAAATAATGTGGGAAGAAGTTGGCATCAAGATCGATCATCGTTCCTTTTACGAACTAGTTATCTGAACGAGTCATTTGGACCGCTTGGAGCAGCACTAGCTTCGTTCTCTGTTCTCTCTTCATTATCTGTCATAATATCTGTTTTAATTATTATTATATTGTTTTAATTATTTCACAATCTCTTTTGGCTCTGAATTCATCAATTTGATTATAAAGATGTCATTTATAAATGAAGAAGTGAACATATCTGAAGAAGAATATCAAGATATCAAATATCCAATTCATATTGGTGAGACGAGATTTATTTTTTTAATTTTTTTTTGTTTAAAAAATCACAATTATTAAGAAAACCGTAAAAAAAAGAAATAATTTTACTAATAATAATGTCAATTTCTTCACTAATTTTAAACTTTTTCTATACACAAGTGTTCCATCTTTCTCCTATTAATTTCCATTCTGACTTTTATAATTTATCAATAAAAATGAATGGTGTAGGTTCTTATTCTGATAATCGTACATTGTTAGATGAGAGGTAACAAGGAAAATACATTTTCATGATATGTCATCTTTCTCACCCTCAGAGATTAAAAAATAAAATTTAAATTTTATAACTCCCTACAGCCCCTCCATAAGGGTTTAGTATACAAATTAAGGAGGGCCCCCCCCCGCCCTCCTGGAAGGAGGAATGAATGGAAGGAAAGACCCGTCTTTCCTTCAGGACATCCATTCTATTTCCCAAATTTAATTGAAAATATTTTTTATTTTAAATCAACTTTTTTGCTTTTTAGGGCCTGTCTTTCCTTGTGCATATTGTAGGACTAATTTCATAAATTTATGCTATTTATGGAAACATTGTACGAAATGTATCCAGAAAAATGTGGATTCAATAGATAAAGAAAAAAGTGAAACCATCACACAAAATGGTGATTATTTTCTTTCTTTTGTTTTTAATAAAAACAAATAAAATGAAAATTGAAATATCATTTTTAGAGAGGCGTTTGAATAATATAAAAAATAAGAGAGGAAAACGAATAAAGGTAAGCAAAAAAATTGAAGAATCAAATAATTCTCAAGGGGAATTTGCCGCAAATAAACCTTTTAAATGTGTTATTTGTCAAAAGGAATATTCCCAATATGAAAGTTTACGTTATCATTTAAAAGTTCACGCCGGTATAAAACCTTACAAGTGTGATGTGTGTGAAAAAAATTTTATTACAATATCTGAGTTAAAAATACATTCCCGTGTTCATTCATTTGAGAAACGTTACAAATGTGATGTATGTCAAAAGGGTTTTACTCAACTTGGTAGTCTACAATACCATCAAAGAATTCACACCGGTGAAAAGCCTTTCCAATGCAATATTTGCCAAAAAGATTTTTGTCAACGTGCAAGTTTAGAATCCCATCAAAGAATTCATAATGAGACAACTTATAATTGTGATATTTGTACGAAACAATTCCTTCATTTTGATGCCCTGCAACGTCATTTAGTGATACACACTTGCGAACGACCCTTCAAATGTGATCTTTGTCAAAAACCTTTTCTACGGAAATCACAATTAAAAATTCATATCCGAACTCACACTAGTGAAAAGCCTTACAAATGTGATATCTGTCAAAAACAATTCTCTCAAATTGGCAATCTACAATGTCATCAAAGAATTCATACGGGTGAAAAACCGTTCAAATGTGAAATTTGTCAAAAACAATTCTCTCAACAGGGAAGTTTACAATCACATCAAAGAACGCACACTGGTGAGAAACCTTATACGTGTAAAGTTTGTCAAAAACGATTTTCTCAGCCTGGAACTTTGCAACGTCATTATAAAATACATATTAGCAATCCTATTACTTAAATGTGATATTTATAATTTCCAAGCATTTTAAAAGTCTTTCAGGACTATTCTCTAAGCAAAAAAGTTAACTTTTAACACCTGAAACCAGCGTTAATTCATTTTAAAACCTCCTTGCTTCAAATTGCTATTCTGTAAGCAAAAACCTTAACGCCAAAGCGTTAACATTTAGTCAATAGTGTTAAAAATTAATGTCATATCTAGGGGTGCTTTAATTCTTATTTAATACATAAAAATGGCGCCTTTAACCTAAAAAGTTATTTAATAAATATTAAGACTTATATATATATGACGATGCTGGACCGGTGATAACTATCTTGTTTACTAGTAGAACGTTGTTCTTTTACTCGGTCTTGAATCTCTAGATGGAAGGTGAGTAATTCGAAATAAATTAAATGCTTTAATTTATTATAATAAAATTAATTCCTCTTATAATAAATTAAAGCATTTAATTTATTTCGAATTACTCACCTTCCATCTAGAGATTCCAAGACCGAGTAAAAGAACAACGTTCTACTAGTAAACAAGATAATATTAAGACTTTTTAAAGATACAAATTTCCAAAGAAGGAAAAAAAAGTATTTCTTTCAAACTTAGTTGAAGAAGTTTCCTTTGCTACTTATACCTAAATAATTCAATATGTTCAATTCAATACTCTGATAAAATATATAATACGTCAATAATGAATATAATAAATAGGTTTTTCTTTTTATTTAGTCTTCCTCTCCTTAAAATAATCATCTAGGCGACTCGAGCTAAAATTTACTTTTTCCTCCTCCTCCTTAGTCCCAGCTTCCCTTGATTCGAACAAGCATCATAGATAACTAAGAGAACGTTTGAATATACGAATTAAATGAAATATAAAAGAGGGAATGTTTTGCAAACATAATACTATATTCCACAGATAGCGTCATTATCATGTTAAATAAACTAACGAATGTGTAATAGTAGGCCTATAAATATCCACATTGATTATTTTTGGAAAAAATGGAATTTGTTTTAACCACTGAATTTTCAAGTATTGATACATGAAGGTCATTGAACTAGTTCAAAAGAACGGATCCTTGGAAGAAGAAGCGACTTTAGCGCGATCTCGCAGTCAAAATAGAAATTATTCTGTGGGAAGTTTCAAATTAATCTTTCATTGTTATCCTTCTTAACCCAATTTTTTTTTTTTTTTTTTTAGATCATTTTCTATTTTATCATTAACCACTTCAAAAAATTCATCCGTATTTAAAAATATTTTTTTTTTAAATATATTTTCTTGCGATCAATCAATAATTCTTATTAATTTCTCAATATTAAATTGGTCAAAATAAATTATTTTTTCTGGTTTCACAGTCTGTTTTTCCTCCAGATCTTAAATAGAAAGAACCCTGGGGAGTCCTTAAATAAATGAAAGGAAATTTGTTTTGACAAATACAAGATTTATTACCAACGTGAATATAAATAATTTTAAAAAAGTCGGCTATTTAGTTCAAATTTAAACAAAGGTGGGTTTCCTCTTTTACCTTCAAATGACAAAAACAAAAAAACATTTATTTCACTGTTCCTACTAATAAACGAATGATTGCATTGTATATCAAGCTAAGTCCTAAATATTGTAACCCTTATTGTTTGAGGTGGATTTTGTTGACTTGTTTAATAAAACCATGTGTTCGGGGTAATGGTGGTCACGACGTTTCGGGTAATGGCAGTCATCCTGTCAACTGAAGGTCATTACACCGTTAGTATAAAAAAATGTTATTTTTTTTATATGTTTCAGTTGGGGCGGAAATATATTAGACAGACGGAAAAAGCTAAGTGGACCTTAGAAGAGCTTAAAAAGGCAAAGCAAGCTGTTGCTGATGGCTCATCAGTGAGGAAGGCTGCAAAACATTTTGGAATTCCATTTAGCACATTACAAGGCCGATTAAAGAGTGGTGATACCGATTCTGGCCCGCGCTTAGGCAGGAAATGTGACTTCCCTACTGCCCACGAGGAAGCTTTAGCTGACCATGTAAAGGCACTTTATGGAATTACAGCAATAAAGTTAAGAAAAATTGCGTTTGAATATGCGGAAAAAAATCATTTAAAACATAGATTTAACAAAAAGACTAAAATGGCTGGCTTAGACTGGATGTATGGTTTTATGCAAAGAAACAAGATAAGCATTAGAAAACCTGAAGGAAGAGCTGTGAGTTTCATCAAACAAGAAGACAAGATGTAAGTTGTGGCTGTGTAGGTTAAGTAAAGGAGAGTATGGAAGCAGAGGCAGCCAAGAAATAAATTCTCTGAATGCTTTACCAAACAGCTGGAGACGTTTCGGTCTATTTATTACAAACCATCTTCAGTCCATTGATGGTTTATAATAAATAGACCGAAATGTCTCCAGCTGATTGGTAAATCATTCAGAGAATTTATTTCTTGGCTGCCTCTGCTTCCATACGTCCTTTACTTAAACAAGAAGTCAATCGTTTTTTCATAAATTTCGCTAAACAAGTGGCTTATAAATATTCTTTTTTTTATAACAACAAAACATGTGCTATTTTTAAAGATGATTGGAGGGAAATAGATGTTAACGGGCTTCAGGAGGGCACATTGAATCTTTTGTCCGAAACTTTAAGTATTTTTTTTATTTTATACTGTTATAAATGATATTGTATATAATTATATTTATAAACTATTCGTTATTAAAAGATAAACGAAAATCAAACAAATACATGAGATTAAATATATACCCCTACCATCCTGTCATCTGTTGGCTAACTATCGTAAAAGTTGGGCTTTTTGGCCAACTTTTTAAGATCTCTAACGCCATCTTATCGGCAAAAACATACGAATAGCTTTGGGGGGGGGGGGGCGAAGTCGTCCTGGGTCCTGGCTATCTAAACGCCATAAAAATAAAACAAATGCTGTAGAATATTCACCTGATTTTATTTAATTTCACTTTCTTCAATTTTCTCTTCTGGACTATTTATCAAATCTACATTTATGTTTCCGAATCTATATTTCAAAGAATATCTTGCCTGGATTATGTTTTGCATTGACACGTCATCAATTTCGAGAACAATATACTGCCAGGATTCTTTATCTTGCGATGAAACAATCCTCCAACAGTTTGTGTACATTCCCTCGTTTTGGGCACGAATAAGAGCCAAACTTTTTTCGTTCTTTTGACCTGCACTTTTATACAAATTCAATTTAATAAAATGAAATTTTGGAATGTCATTTCCGGTTTTTGTTATCAACTCCACTCCCTCGCGTATTGTCAGAAATGGCGTTTTAATTTCAAGCCAATCAGCTGATTGTATATCTGCACAATCAATCACAAGCATGCCGGGTTTGAAGAGAATGCCAGTGAAATGCAGAGGGTCATCCCAACCCTTGGCAATTTCATCAACGATATTCTCTTTCAACACTTGCATTTCGTCGACACTGAGAGCAACTTGAGGGTAACCCTCTGGGAGTAGTGCTACTTGTACTCCAGTTGATTCTCTAACTCTAGGTGCTCCAGGCTGCGTCAGGGATTTCAACAACTCTTTTCCCAGGTTCGGTAATTCGGGCAATGCAATCAGAGGTCTCGGATTCGGCATTTTACCCACTGAAATTAAATAAATAAAAGTATTAAAAAACAAACAAAAAACGCACCAAAATCGAGTTCTTGTCCTCAAAATATCATTTCTCGAGCTGATCAATTCCTTTAAATAAAATCTAAAATGCATTACCTAAATGAATTAAAGGACTTTCTTCTTGTTTAATACATTGTCAAATATATCTTTTTTCTTTATAACTTGATTCAGTTTCAACGGAGTGACAGATGCTGATGCTGAAACAAAATAAAAATAATTAATTAGATATTCCTATTGTTGAGCGTATTGTATTGTTGCTTGAGGAAATGAAGTATCCAATACTCATAGATTTGTTTATGTTTTCCTATATCTTCTGTTTCGTTAATTTCCAATTAATATGTTAAAGTTATTCTATTTAAACATCTCTTCCCAAATTATTTAACTATTTTATACAAGACCAATTCCATTTCATATCCTATTTCAACATATTAATATAATATCTTAGTAAAATTGCACGAGTCATGGGGAAGAGGTTGCATTTATTTCAATTAATTAGAAGTCCGCTAGTGGTGCGGTGCGGTCTTTGCTTCACTTTGATGAACTAATTATTTAAATATCGCCATTTCTCTAACTGTCAGTCCTGAAAGTCGTTTAATTTGCTAATTTATTTTCTCTAAATTTGATCGCAGTAAGTACTTTTTGTTACATATTGTTTTTGAAAACTCAGTATTCTTGAATAGTTAATTTACATTAGCCTATTTCTCAAATGTTCTGATGTCAAGTGGAACTTGTCTCAAAATAGAGAAAACGAATAGGTAGCCATACCGCTTGATGCGATAATGGCATTAGGGTCCCGGAGCTTATACTTGTTATTTTTTTATGATTTTTTTAAATTCTATCTAGGCTCCACTGTTCATTAATTTATCCCGACAGTAAGGTAATGAAATTAACCTAAAATTTGAATAAACTCAATTGAATAATCACTTAAATTATATACGTTGAATGATGAATAATGACATGTAAAAATTAAGATGAAATTCTGAAAAATAAAGAAATATTTGAAGTGATTTTGTTTAAATGAATAAAGGTATTCAAATTTAAATCAGTAAAGGGGAAATTAAATAAAATAATTACCTTAAAAATGCAATCTCAAGCTAAGGGAACGTTGGATAGTGACAACTAAAAAATGGAATGAGGTTCTGATAAAAAAACTCTACAATTATTAGCCTTGAAATTTAATTGGTTTATCTAATAACGTTAATAATTCTATAATAAAAAGCAGACAAAATTAGAAATATGTTTTAAATGACAAAAAGAAACATTTGGAGGGAGCTCACATTATTTGACACTTCTTCTACACTTAATCCATTTATACTTTAAAATGCAGACGAATATAATGGATTAGTTAAAAGAAATTCTATAGAATTCTATTTATATTAAGATAATATATTATTTTAATATAAATAGAAGAGATTATAAAATAAAAACATTGAGACCTGAGTGAGATTAGATTTGATTTGAGCACTTCAATCACAAATGTCAGAGATGAAAAAAGAGATGAGGCATTCAATGCATCAATGGACCTAAAATGAAAAAAAAAGCAAAAATGTCTTTTTCTCCGTTGATTGTTTCAAAAACTAGGCTATTCAGTTTTCGAAAAAATGTCAAAGTCTAAAAACTTTTTAAAATAGGGGAATTTATCATAATATGACAAAAAAAATTGAAAATTTCAAAATTTTTGAAAAAACTTCAGACATAATTCCAAAAGAATATACGAGAAAGGTTTGGGGAAGTCATTCCCGATTGATTATTTAAACAATTTATCTGGACGGCTCTGGATGAGGATTCAATTTTCCAGTCATATTTATATATATCCAAATCAGGGGCGGCGCGTCCACTAGGCAAACTAGGCGGCAAAAAGGGGAAAATAAAAAAAAATTTCGGTTCCGCAAGCGGCACCCGAAAAAAAATTTGGTTCCGCGGGCGGCAAAAATTTTGTGTCTATAAAAAAAAGGTAAAAAATTTTTTCGGACGGGAAAAAATTTTGGTTCCGCGCAAGAGAAAATGTTCGGCACACGGGAAAAAATTTTGGTTCCGCGAAAAAAAAAAAAAAAATTTTCACAGAAAAATTTTTGGGATCAGGGAAAATTTTAAGGAGGGGGGCGGCAAATTAAATTTTTAAAGTTTTTTCTTGGGGGGGGGGGGCGCAAAAAAATATCTTGCCTAGGGCGGCAGAATAGCTTGCGCCGGCCCTGATCCAAATTGCGTGAGAGATCCGAATCCACACCCCTAGGCTTTTAAGATTCCAATATTGATATTATCGTCACTCTTTAATCTTTCGGCCACTGAGAGGGGGTATTGTCTATTTTATCAGCAAAATTATTATTCTGTACATGTAATATGAGTTTGAACTTTCGTATTTGAATATAATCAATTCTCCTCTTTCAGGTCCCGTGTTCCCGTGTGTATTTTGCCGAACAAATTTTATAAATTTATTTTTCTTATGGAAACACTGCAAAAAATGCATTAGTGAAAATATCGATTCACTAAAGTGAAACGTGAAACCTTAAAACAAAGAGGTAATTATTTTATTTTATTTATTTTTCTTTATACTATTAAAATTTTTATTAATATAATTTAGGAAACCTTAGAATAAATCGAGAAATAAAAAAAAAGGATATTAATGAAATTTCAACGCAACCTGAGAAAAATATTCACAAATGTGAAATATGCCAAAGAAAATTTATTCACAAGTCGACTCTTCAAATTCATAAAAGAACACATAATAGAAAAAAACAATTTTATGTGACATTTGTCAAAAAGAATTTCCTTTAAGAAGACACACACAGGTGAAAAACCTTTTGCTTCTTGTGTGTTTAATTCAAAACTCAATCAAAGAATGCACAGTAGAAACGGTCAGAGATGTTCAATTTGTCAAAAGCAGTTGACAACAAAAGCTTCACTAAGAAAACATTTGAGAATTCATTCTGGCGAAAAGCCATTCAAATGTGATCGTTGTGAAAAATCTTTTAGTAGTAAATCTGTTTTAGGTAAACATCAAAGAATTCATATTAATGATATAAATAAATATAAATGTGATTTATGTCAAAAAAAATTTTCACAGAAAAATGGATTACAAAACCATTTTCGTACACATATCAAAGAAAAACCTTACAAATGTGATTTATGTAAAAAAGATTTTGCCCATAAAATGGGATTACGTCAACATTTTCGTACACATACCAAAGAAAAACCTTACAAATGTGGTTTATGTCAAAAAAAATTTTCCCAGAAAATTGGGCTACAAAACCATTTTCGTATACATACCAAAGAAAAACTTTATAAATGTGAAATATGCCATAGACGATTTTCTGAATCGATTGGCTTAGTTCGCCATAATAAAATTCACACCGGCGAGAAAGTTTTCACATGTGAAGTTTGTAAAAAACAATTTATATGCAAATTTCAATTAACGGTTCATTTTCGTAATCATACTATAAATGAAAAAAAGCTGTATCAATGTAATATTTGCCAGAGGAAATTTTCTTGTGTAAGTGGCCTTATAAGTCATCAAAGAATACACACAGGAGAAAGGCCTTATAAATGTAACTATTGTGTAAAATCTTTCTCTCTTGGCAGTAGTTTACTTCGACATGAAAGAGTTCACACCGGCAATAGACCTTATAAATGTGATTGTTGTCAAAAGAATTTTCATCGACACGATTATTCAAGAATACATCAAAAACGCAAGAAGCCTTACTTTTGTGAAATTTGTCAGGAAATATTTTCTAGACATTGTCATCAAAATATTCATAAGAATTCACCCAATAAGTGTAAATTTTGCCAAAGAGAATTTTCTTCGCAAAGTCATCAAAACACTCACTCCGGTTACAAATGTAATATTTGTCAAAAAGGATTCTCTTCCAAGAAAACTTTGTTAAATCATGGAAAAACTCATTCGGGCTTCAAACCTCATAAATGCGATTTTTGCCAAAAACAATTTAAAAAAAAAAGATCTTTATTGCGTCATGAAAAAATTCATGTGGAATTTGTCAAAAACAAGAAACAGCTAAAAATGCACATTCAAACTAATCACATTTATAAATGTGAATTTTGTTCAAAAGAATATATTTCAGTTCCTAGACTTCTACGTCACAAAAAATACCATTCCAGTTAACTAGAAAACTTTCTTTTTATACACTTTTGTAGCCAGAGTCATTATAATAATTTGCTTTTTTTTATTTCATGTTAATTTTATTTTATATTATACAGTTGTAATTACCCAACTTAAAATATAAATAATTTTTATTTTTTTTATGTTTTATAGAAAATAAATTAAAATTATTTTCCTTTCTTAGGGGCCATTCAAGCAGTACATTGCCTCTCAAGTGGGAAGAGTATAACAAACAAATTGTGCTGCTTCTATTTTATTTTTTGTTATTATTTATAAATAAATTAAATTAAATTGTTTGTACAATTGACTAATTATAAAAATGGTGTAAGTACATTTACAGCCCGTAAATATATATTGTTTTAGTTATATTGCCTAAAAGAAATTTATATAACCACATAAAATGTTAACCTTTAATTTTCTCGAAACAACACTCTTGGACCATTTTCAAAATAAACAGTCCAATAAATAAATATTTTGTTCTATTACTATTATCAAAGTTTTAGAGTATAAATTAAAATTTATAAAAATTTACTTTTTTTTTTTTTTAAATAATCCATCCATTTTAAATTTTGTTCACAGATCATACACAATTTGTTAACAATAGTTAATCCTTTCGCCTAAAGATGGCAACTCGCGCTTGGCGCTCGCTGCGCTATCTGACCAATTTTAAGAGAAACAATCCGAGATTTTTTATTATTAGATTTTTCAACACACGTGCTTTTCAATTTCAATCGTTATGTTACTTCTAAGAATTGCTTTTGTGTTTGTGTTATTACAAATTACTTGTAATCCCAATCTCGCAGAGATATGCCGTGATATTTCTCGAAAAGGCTCTTATGACTGTGTGTTATTGTCAAATTGTTTATATAAAAGGAAATACTTTCGAAGATGTGGATCTAGTAGAATTATGAAAGAACCATTTATTTGCTGCCCTTTGGCATATATAAAAACTTCAGAACCCCGTACATCAACGACAACAACTTCAACAGCAATGGTAAGTTGCATTTTTTAAATTCTTTTGTGATTTGCTTACAAGCTTTTATGATTAAACAAATAAATCATCTCCATTTTCAACAAACAGTTCAACAAAGCATTCTATTGTTGCGTCATAAATAAATAAATTTGTTTTTTGGCGGAAATCTTCTGGGGTCAAACAAAATTCGAATTCTTATATTTCACAGACATTCCAATTAAAATTATTTGAACTATATATATTTTCAAATTGTTATGATAACATTATTTAATTACCCCGATTTAATAATTCATGAAAATGAGAATCTTCAAATTTCTGACAGTGTCGTTTTGTGCCTGACAGACCAAAAGTCTCTGATCAGATGCATTCAAAATAAATAAAATATTGTCAAGAGTAAGAAGAATATTTTAAATAAAAATGATATAAGCCCAAATGTCAATGACATTCTTTAAAATTAGGAGATACTCTTGGCCGATCGACTAACGATTCTTGATTGTCTCCAACAACACACTGGTGCTCTTGTTCATCCATTTTTTTTAACAAACTCAAAAGCTCTTGGGTCTAATCTGCTCAGATTAAAAGCCATGTTAATTAGAACGCACTAGTTAAAGTCACCTGAGCCCTTCCTATTTGGCATTATGTTATTTAGAGCGCACCGATCCTATGCGGAAATGGATCACAAGCTAATAAGCATTCAATTTTTGAAAAGAAAAACATCTATTCTTAGAATGGCTCTCTTTGTCCCGACAAATTTTAGCACCTAACAGGAACTCTTTTATCTTTTAAGCATCAAGTTTATAATGACCCTGTCAAACAAAATGGAGACAATAAGAGAAAAAGAATCCTTTTGTGAGGGTTTTTTGCCCTTTTGCAGGAGAAGAAAACAAAAATAAAATCAACCCCTTGGCATTGGCACCGGCTGAATGAAACACTAAATTATTTTTAATTTGACAATTTTGATTGATTTCTAAAGTGAGATGGAAAATATGACATGGCAATTTTGATCAATACTTTCTATTATCTACAAACGGGAAAATATTTATATTCTGTTACCATGGCAACCATTTCTCCTATCTTCTCTATGAAGTATAACAGTCAAGTGTGCTTCAAATGATTTCATGGGCCAAATGAGAACATTCGTTTTAAAGAGCATCTAAAAAATAATTGATTTAATTTAATCAAAATCGTTGGAGCGAATTTTGAGAAAATCGAAAAAACTGAAAAAGTGCATCAGCAAAGAACTAGTAGGCCTACTCTTTGGCCGATTTCGATTCGTGTCACGCGCCAGCGGGGGTACCTAACTAGTTGCAATATAAATATTTTCCTATCTCTGCTATTAGGTAACAGACAAAAAGTCTGTCTGTGGTGTTTATTTAATTTCTCACCGGTTGGGGAGAGACCCAATATTTGGACGGATAGGAGGAAGGCGACAGCCTGTCTTTGTCCCAAGTCCCAGTAAAAACATTCCGACATATTTTACACCTGCCAGTGATTCAAAGACCTTCTAAACATCTCAATTTTAATGACCGTGTCAAATGAATGGGGAAAAGATTTTACAATGTGCGGTTTTTCCCAAAGCGAAAGTACGTTTAAAAAAAAATTAATTAACTATTTGAAAAGAAACTTGTCCGAATGTGTGGGTGTTTCATCTACGATAACTCGCCCCCCTGCAGCGAACCCTCGCCTTTTCTTAATTAAGTAGGCATTAATAATAATAATTAATAATAAAAATACGTATTTGGCTTATTAAAAAATTCCACCCTCCTAAAAGGGAAGGATATTGAATATATATAATGGCGGAGTATCCGTCCGTTTGCCTGTTTTTATCCATTCAGAATCCCATCACCGATCTCTCTAAGGAAATAAAACAAGCACAGAACACAAAACTTTCTCTTAGCTTCGGTAATCGAAAGTTGTGTTCTGTGTTGCTTGTCACACCAGATTTTTCGTGTCGACTTATATTTAGTTTCCGCTAATATATTAGAATTCAAGTGGGAGTGGCTCGCTGGTGTAGTGAGCTAGTGTGTCGGCCTCTATAAAGAAAATCCCAGTTCAAATCCTTGGGGAGCGGGATTTTTCATTAAATAAAAATATTTATTTAATGTAAACAAATCCTCAAGCAGGCACTGGATTGGAATATAGGATCCTACCACAATAGCCCCCAGGTAACTCTACGAGGAGAGGGAGTTGCTGTGACATCCCGTCCTGTGGAAGGGACGTAAAGAATGTTCCTCTCGGGGGATCCCGATAGGAGTTTCAAAATAAATAAAAAATTAGAATTCAAGATGTAAAATTTATAAGTATGAGAAAATATTTATATTTTGTTACGATGGCAACCATTTCTCCTATATTCCCTATGAAGTACAAGAGTAAAGTGGATTCAGAAGATTTCAATGACAAAATGAGAATATGCATTTTAAAGAGCATCTAAAAAATAATTGATTTTTGAATTTAAAAAAAAATCGTTGGAGCGAATTTTGAGAAAATCGAAAAAAACTGAAAAAGTGCATCAGTAAAGTACTAGTACTCTTTGGTCGATTTTGTTTAAAAGCTTATTTTCACGCCCTAGGTGGGTGTCTAACTTTAATATAAAATTTCAACAACCTAGCTCAATTCCTTCATGCTTTAAATTGAACCAAGACAGACAGACAGACAATACATGTCGCGGAAACCATTGGATTCAGGGAACCTCAAAACGTGTATATCCATCAAAATCTCGACATCGAATTTTTGACATAAATCTAATATTTTCTCATATTATGGGTATGACTTTTCGGCTTTTTTTGTTAAAAAAGATTTCCTGTATCACGACTCAATGAACTAGTAAAGACTAAATTTACGTTTATTCCATGAAACTATTAAAAAGGGTCACGCACAAACCACTTTGAAATTTTAGGTTCACTAGTCGCATATAGTCTAGTATAAGCCGATATACAGATATATGGGATGTGTTCAAAGCGGGTAGTTGAGTTTGAATTAGCTTAATTTGGCGTCAATTATAACTTTCAGAACGCTCTAGGGGGGTTCACTAGTCGCAGTCCAAGTTGGTTAAACAGAGTGGACAGACAGACGGACACTCGGCTATTTTATCATATATAGATATAGAAATTACATAATATTAATATTAATATGAATTTTATTTTATTTTTTTTTAGCCATTTACTCCCGTGGCGATTGATGAATTGGAATTTTTTGCAAAAATGGACCGTCAGTTGAATCAAGAGAAAATAAACATGTCGTTGATTTCAGAAATCAGTTGAGTAGAAATTTTATTCTCATAATGAATCGTTGGTCGGTGTCACTGAATGCCTAATCACCCTGGGGTCCCGCCTAAGGCGATAAAAATTGATTTCAATTGAATTGGCTACCAATCTAAATGGCCTTAGATGCCGAAAAAAAGAACTTTGCATGTCCATTTGGCACCCCCCCCCCCCCCATACATGTGATTATTTCATAAAATAAAATTCTGGTGTGACTGGTCGCACAGCACACAACTTTCTCTTACCTTCGGAAATCGAAAGTTGTGTTGTCACATCAGTTTGTTTGTGTCGACATTTATTTAGTTTCCGACAGTACGGTACATTTGAATTTATAAACTATTTGTTTATTTATATTTTGTTAACCATGGCAAACATATCTCCTATCTTTTCTATGAAGTCCAAGAGTAAAGTGGTCTTCAGAAGATTTCAATGGCAAAATGAGAATATACATTTTAAAGAGAATCTAAAAAATAATTGATTTTTGAATTGAAAAAAAAAATCGTTGGAGTGAATTTAGAGAAAATCGAAAAAACTGAAAAACTACATCAATAAAGTACTAGTACTTTTTGGCTGATTTTGATTAAAAGCTTATTTTCTACGCCTCAGGTGGGTGACTAACTTAAATATAAAATTTCAACCTCCTAGGTCAATTCCTTCATGCTTAAAATTGAATAAATTGAACACAGATACACACGCAGACAGTCAGAGCATATCGCGAAAATCACTTTTTTGGATTCAGGAAACGTGAAGATTTTCCAAAAAAGTTTTTCATTTTCTTTTATAAAACCAATGAAATAATCACAGGTAGAAAACACATGGGTGGGACTTAATATTGACCCTTACTGTACAGTGAGAGCAAAAAAAAGTGGGTGCCGCAAAATGGACTGTGAACAAAATATCGCAACAACTAAAAGAGCTAGGAAGTTGAAATTTTATATTTAAGTTAGGCACCCCCATGGGACGTGACACGAAGCTTTTAATCAAAATCGGCCAAAGAGTACAAGTACTTTACTGATGTACTTTTTAAGTTTTTTTTCGATTTTATCAAAATTGGCTCTAACGATTTTGTTTAAAATTCAGAATTCAATTATTTTTTAGATGCTCTTTAAAATTTATATTCTCATTTTGCCATCAAAAATGTTTGAAGCACACTTTACTCTTGTACTTCATAGTAAAGATAGGAGATAACTTGGTAACAAAATACTGTACAAATATTTTTCTATGTTTATAAATTTTGCATCTTGAATTCTAACTAATGTAGGGATTACTGACGGAAACTAAATATACATCGACACAAAAAATCTGGTGTAACAAACTTTCAATTAGCAGAGGAAAGACAAAGTATTTAGTTGAATCTTCATCCTCGGCTTAAGATTTCGAAATCCATTATTAAAATAGAATAGCTCTTTCTTCTTCTTAAACAGTATCATGTCAGAATTTGATTAATATAGGAATCCCGCCGACGAAATACGTTTGTTTGTGAATTATGAAAGAAAATATTTTTTAGAAATGTGCGTTTTCTTTAGAGTCTTGTTTTATTGTTGTTTAGTCCCGAGTCTTTAAGATATGACAACGTTACTAGGGAGCAGCACCAAGTAGAGGTTCCTTCTAAGCCCCCCAAAAAAATTATCCCCATCTTCTTTTAAAGCCCTTCGATCCAGGGAGTATATGGCCCTTACTCTAGCGGCTTGTGGTCATTTGACAAAAATTATTATTTCACTGTATCTTCAAAGTGTTGGAAAATAAAAAGAAACAAATTCTTCGATCTACCAGTATTTTAATATTAGTAAATGATTCTATAGAAAAGTTTCTTGAATGAGGAGGCAAAAGGCTAGCGTCGTGTTCGAGTTCCTATTGCAGAAATCGCCTCATCGGGATTGAAAGGTGGGAGCAGACATCTCACCCTCCCTCCAGTAACAAACACAAATGGCTCAATTTCAACATTAGAAGATGAAATCCTGCATTGGCATTTTTCTTTTCTTCCAAGTAAATCAACTTCAGCAACACCACTTCAGAATTCTTGTTGCTCTTGTTTCAATTTTATCACCGAGAATAAATTGCAAAATGTAGGAGTCAGTGGCAAATATTTATAATTATTCCTTTGGCTGCAGGATAGAAATTGTCAATTTTCTGAAATTTCATTCAGTTGTTCTATATTTAAGAAGGGATTGTTCTATCAGAAAATTAATTAATAAAAATTCAATCAAAATTATTTAATAAAATAATTACCTTTCAACAATTGCACCTCTAATGTTGATTAGGAAAACTTTCCATTACAGAATACGAGCATAAATTAAAATTTTGACTTATGTTAGAGCTCTTAAAGAAAAAAGCAAAATAAAAATAAATTCAACTTTCTCCATCGCTTGCTTTTTATATATTTATTATAAAGTCTGATGTAACTAAGCACATCTCCCATCTCATCTTTCTATTAGTTTCTTGATAAATATTATTATTAATAATCCTAGTAAGGACTAAAGATGGTTCTTTAATAAAGAGAATCGAAACGTCTCCGGTGATTGGAACCTGCATACAGAGTTTATTTATTGTTGGCTGTTCCTGGCCCATAATTATTATTTATTATTATGAAAATTAGTAGATCGCCCTAAAAAAGAAATTGAATTAGAATTGACTCTAGTCAATTAATTGTGTGAAGTTGTTATATTTATTAATATTTACCTTTTATTTGCAAGATTTTTTCTTTTCTTGCACACAAATAGTCAATAATAAAAAATAAATACCAAAAAAGTTATTTTCATTTACTACAAAAACAATAAAAAGTTTGTAGCAAAGGAAAATAATAATAAGAAATCACAAGAATTTCATTGATTGGTTAGTAAAAATTAAATGGAATAGAAAAAATATTTTCTGTAAACCGAGCGGGAGTCTGAAGAAATCGTATCAGTGAGAGTGACTGTGATTGTTTGGATTATGAGCAAAGGAGTGCGGGGGCAACAGGGAGAGATCCTACCTAGCCTAACACAAAATACGAAGACAATAGAGAGAGTATTTGTGACCCCGTCCCCACCATCAGATCGGTGGAGCCCTCGGGTCTGTCCCTAGCCTCCAAAGGGATTGCAATTTACACCCTCCAGGCTATTCCTGGAGAAACTGCACCCTTCCCTGACTCGCTTTACTCACATAGCCGCCTCAAACCCACTGTCAAAGATACAAAAACACCAGACTCCCGAATGCGTCAACGAAAGACGTCTTTTCGCAAAATACAAGAACACTTGAGAACCTAGGCTTTATCTCAATCAGATCTGACCGCATCTCCTTATGAACCGTTCATGGAAGAAATCAACGAGAATATCTTTCATTTTAGCTCTCTGTTGGAACCGAAAATAAAAACAAATCGAGGGATCCTAACAACAAAAGACCTGAAACTAACAACAACAACGAATCTCCAACAGAGAGGCCTAAAATGAAAGAGATCCTAGTTTGATTTCTCCACTAGTTAAATCACGAGAAGACGCTACAGGTTCCAAAATAAATAAAAACCCAATTCAAAGACAAAAAAAATGAAATCATTGATATTTTTAGAAAAAAAAAAAAAAATCTAATCATATTTAGGGACAGCTGTAAGAAAAACATCCTAAAAAAGCTAATCTAATCCCTCTTTAATAAGCTTTGCACCATACAAAAACTTACGGTTGGATGTTCTCTTTCTACTCGCTCGAAGTTCTCGAAATCTGCAAAAAAAGAGATAAAACTAAATTAGAAAATGTTAATTTATATATATATATATATATATGTGGCATTTATGAATATGTGGGTGTGTATGGACGGGACGGTACATACTCACAAGTATGTGTTACTAAAGTAAACAAATAGAATATTCACCTGCCATGGAGTTGAAGATCACCCGAAGCCTCCTGGCTCAGCCTCTCAGCTCGACACTTGCACTACACTAGCACTACACTGCACTGACAAGAAAAACTGCACGCATCTGAAAAAGAAAAGATTTATTAGACTCTCTCTTATCTGGTCATAGTCAGGATCGAGTCCTGGAGGTTTCTCAACTTTAGACTTCGTTTTTCTACAATATTTAGCCACAAGGACTATACCTGACTACGCCCTCTTATCAAATGAATGATGTTAGTTTCATAAGGAAACTTTATTTTCAATTATAATAGGGCAAGGGATTTATTATGGAATTAAAACCCAGAGTAAACAAATAGAATATTCACCTTCTGTCAAGTTGAAGATCACCCGAAGCCTCCTGGCTCAGCATCAGCTCCCAAATTGCACTGCAATCATCTGAAAAAGAAAAGATTTATTAGACTCTTTCTCTCTATTATCTGGCTCACCGTAGCAAGCCAGGATGGGGAGTCGTCGAATTATGTTATATTTTGAATATATTGTTATATATTTTAGCCCAAATAAACTAAAAAAAATTGCATCATACATATGACAAGTAGGAAAGGAATTTTCCTAATTATTTCTTGAATAAAAATAAATTCTTATTAATCACTCAAAATTCAATCACCCAATTGATAAAAATGATATCAATGTATATATATTATATATATTTATTTATTTATGGAATAATGGCTAAAATGATATTCAAATGCCAAAAGAATAAATATATAAACTTTCTATTTAGGATATATATATATATATATATATATTATGAATGTCAAAGGAGTAACTGTAGTACTGTATATATAAAATATATGGAATTTAATAAACTAAAAAAGCAAAAATTGAATATTTTTAAACCTTTATCCCATTGAAATGATCTAAATAAATAAATTTAGATAGATATTAATCTTATTTAAGCTTTCTATCGTAGGCTCTTGTTGGAACATTCATTATCTTAGTGAACGGGATAATATCTCTCAAATTTGATTGAATCAAGTAAATAACCTTGTGTTTATTTACTTGTATCAATCAAATTTGAGAGATATTATCCCGTTCACTAAGATATTAATCTCCTTTTTAGTATGAAATGAAAAATGACATTCCTGTCTGAGTGTATCCAAATTTACAAATAAGTATTATTAATAATTACCCACAATTATATATGAATGGAATTAAATCAATTATTATTGTTGAAATAATTATAAAATTAGAGAGAATGTGAATGAGTTAAAAGGAATAACAAGATATGACATGCCCCAAGACTGTGATCAGAAAAAATAAATATAGATGCAATTTTTAAGAGATTTATTTAACAAACATTTTAAATTCCCTTATTAAAATTAATAGATATGCAAAGTGAATGAAAATATATATGGAAATAAGAAAATGTGAAATCCATGTGATTGGTTATAGAAATTTAATATTTACATTTTTAACCCTGACGACTATTAATTAGATAGAACCTGATAAATAAATGGGTTAATTTGAATAGAAAATAATTAATTTTATTTACCTTTAGAATGATTTGATGAAATTATATTAAAAATATTTAAAAAAAAAAAACATTTATTATATTCATTGACAGAAGACAAGGCGCGATTTGGCAAAGGCAAAGATGACAGAATGGAGCTGGCCAATTGAAGATGCTCAACTAATTCTCGACAGAAATATTCAAGTATAATTAAATTTTAACTAATTTAAAAATTATTTCAACTTGAAAAACGAATTATAATTATTTTTTTAAAATTATTTCTAGTTTTATTTTAATTTTTATCATTAAAAAATATTTTGTTTGACACATCATAAAAAAATTAAAATAAAACTAGAAATAATTTTAAAAAAATAATTATAATTCGTTTTTCAAGTTGAAATAATTTTTAAATTAGTTAAAATTTAATTATACTTGAATATTTCTGTAGAGAATTAGTTGAAGCATCTTCAATTGGCCAGCTCCATTCTGTCATCTTTGCCTTTGCTAAATCGTGCCTTGTCTTCTGTCAAAATAATGTTTATTTTTTTTTTTTTATGCTTTTATATAATTTCATCAAATCATTCTAAAGATAAATAAAATTAATTATTTTCTATTCAAATTAAGCCATTTATTTATCAGGTCCTAATTAATAGTCGTCAAATATTAAATTTCTATAACCAATCACATGGATTTCACATTTCCTTATTTCCATATATATTTTCATTCAATTTGAATTTTAATTAGGGTATTTAAAATGTTTGTTAAATAAATCCCTTAACAATTGCATCTATATTTATTTTTTCTGATCACAATCTTGGGGCATGTCAAATCTTTGAGTGTTCTTCCTTATAACTCATTCACATTCTCTCTAATTTTATAATTATTTCAACATTAATAATTGATTTAATTCCATTCATATATAATTATGGATAATTATTAATAATACTTATTTGTAAATTTGGATACACTCAGACAGGAATGTCATTTTTCATTTCATACTAAAAAGGAGATTAATATATATCTAAATTTATTTATTTAGATTCATTTCAATGGGATAAAGGTTTAAAAATATTCAATTTTTGCTTTTTTAGTTTATTAAATTCTATATATTTTATATATATATATACAGTAGTTTCTCTTTTGAAATTCATTTGCTAATATATATATATATATATCCTAAATAGAAAGTTTATATATTTATTCTTTTGGCATTTGCATATCATTTTGGGCATAAATAAATATATATATAGGCCTATATATATAGATCGACATCATTTTTATCAATTGGGTGATTGAATTTTGAGTGTGTATTAAGAATTTAAAGGAAGAATGAAATTGATTTGTTCTGCTAGTCGTGATCTGAACAGCATAGGGATGCTGGGACGATGCCTCTCTTGTGCTCCCTGAATATGTTGCATTGGGTGGGATAAATGATTTTAATTCGGCAGAGCATTGACCATGGTAATTAATACCTGTTTGACTAGAGTCAATTCTAATTCAATTTTTTTTTTTTTAGGGCGATCTACTAATTTTCATAATAATAAATAATAATTATGGGCCAGGAAGAGCCAATAAATAAACTCTGTATGCAGGTTCCAATCACCGGAGACGTTTCGATTCTCTTTATTAAACAACCATCTTTAGTCCTTTCTAGAAATATTAATAATATTATGTAACAAGAAACTAATAGAAAGATGAGAGATGTGCTTAGTTACATCAGACTTTATAATAAATATATAAAAAGCAAGCGATGGAGAAAGTTCCATTTATTTAAGAGAAAGTATTAAGATTAGAACCCTTGATTTGAACCCAAAAATTAAAGAAAAAATCTGGTGTCAGACACAGATGTCGCGAAAACCACTTTTTTGGATTCAGGGGACCTCAAACCGTGTATCGATCGACATCGAATTTTTGAAATACTTTCTCTCTGTATCACATGTAGGGTAAGAGAAAGTAAAAAAGCAAAGAGATAATCATATGAGAAAGCTTTTTTTTTTGTCTTTTTGGGCCAAATAGACTTTTAACGACACTTGTTATTAGAGGGTACAGGCCATGTATCATGGTGCAGGCATCCATTCCATTTGCTATCCAAATAATTTAAATAAATATTCTTCGGATTGGCTGGGATCCGAACCCCCGGCCCGTGGCTTTGAGACTATCAATACAGTAGAATAGAATTATCGGGATTGACTTATATCAACACCTCTAGGCCACGGGGGGTACAAAGGGTTAATATTAATGCCCAGGTATTAGAAAATCTTTTTGTGGACTCGTTATTTGAAAAAATTCTTAAATTTTTAATCTTAAAAATTTTTCAATTTGGCAGGTACATTTTATTTTATCCTCTTTTTTGATTAATTAATTATAAGGACGATATTATGTTGAATAGAAGAGTTCATTTTTAGGGCGAGAGAATGTTATATAGGAAAATTTTCTTTTTTTAATAATACTTTTTTTTTTCCAACTTTTAGAATGCCACGAGTATAACAAACGCACTTATAGGCGAAAACGAATCGCAGGTGGGAGTATTGCTGCTGAGAACTCTTTTCCCCATATGGTAACTATCTTTATTCATAATTAATCAAATTTCATGGGATGCAAACGATTCCTCCGGCCATAAAGTCTAATTTCGTTAATTTTTTTTTATTCCACTGTATTAACTTGATTTTTTTTTTATAATTCAATTTCAGGCAGCCCTTGGATATAAAGAGGGGAATGGAATTTCCTGGAAGTGTGGAGGTTCGTTGATTAGCGAATTATACGTCGTCACGGCTGCTCACTGCCTTCTTGAAACTAAGTAAGGATGTTACATTTAACACCCCGGAACTTGGAATTTATTTTAAACTCACCCAAGTTTTCATCTCCTTTCTAATCTTCTTTTTTCTTTATAATAGAAACATTAAAATTAAATGTAAGTAGGCCTAATTAGTAATGGGGAATTACCACCAAAAGAACTAAATTTATAAATACACTCGTAAATTGATGATAATAATCAAGAGAAGAAAAAATCCCAGGGCGAAAGTTCCTTGGGCCCTGAATAAAAATAGATTTTATTTTTCTTATTTCTTAATAAGTCTCAAATTTTATATTTATAA
This sequence comes from Euborellia annulipes, assembly GCA_023213315.1. Taxonomy (NCBI): domain Eukaryota; kingdom Metazoa; phylum Arthropoda; class Insecta; order Dermaptera; family Anisolabididae; genus Euborellia; species Euborellia annulipes. Next base: position 10,801 of record JAKCPI010023996.1, on the reverse strand, counting down.
TACGATAGGCGAAACTTTTTCTAATAAATGCTTGAGAGCATTTTTGTGCATTATGATTTCTTTTCTCCTGGAAATAATCTACAAAACGCTCAGTCTGAGAAAATAAGAAATAAAAATCTTCATTTATTTCATTATTAATTTTTGTATACGTGTCTCCTTATTTAGTAATGGTAGTAATTTTCTTGGCCTCCACCCGTTGGTAATTTAGCCACAGATTTCTCCTTAATTAGGGTCATTCAATTGAAGATAGACGTGTATGTATTGAGGCTAGCTTCACATTCTTACACTGAAAAGAAGAGATGTAGAGTGTATATATATATATATATATAACGAAGGTTTTTGTTTAGTTCTAGTGGCACTCTCGAGATCGTCCGTTTGGGCCGGCTCGATACCGCCCCTCCATACTCCACCGACTCGGATTATCGAATAGAAGAAATAATCCTACACCCGGATTATCACCCACTATTCGATTATAACGACATCGGATTGATTCGCTTGAAAAGAGCCGCGAATCTTAGCGAGAAAATTCGTCCGATCTGTTTGAATTTGAACCCAAGAAATGAAGAGGAGAATTCTATGACCACAGCCACCGGATGGGGCCAAATTGAACATGGTAATTTAGTGTATGTCAACAAATACAAATTATTTACGTATTAATTAATGCTTAAGAGAAGGGGGGAGGGAATTAAAACACACCCCAGGAGAGAGGAAATTTAGGATTTTTTCATTTAAAAAAAATTAATAATACGAGGGACGTTTTTTTTTTAGATTCCACATACTTTCTCTTACATAATTGCCTTGCCATTCAAGCACTCCACAGCACTGAGCTTGGCTCGTGAGGATATTCTAGTGAAAGTTTCTTTATTGTGGTTATTCTGGTACCTGGTACCTCAGGTAATGACGTATTATCAAAGCTGAGAGGAGAGGCAGAGGCAGGAAGAATGGGAGGTGCCTAGAGGTTACAGGTATTCTTTGATTCGGGTCTGCCCTTTGGTTTTTTAAATAAAGGATGGGTAGAGCGATTATGTGTCTCTCATGAGGATGAGGTCCTTCCCCGTGAACAATATGCACATCTTGTGCGTTGTACTGGGGGTCAAGTATGGAAATAAAAAAAAAATATATCCAAAATAACTGCCTTAGCAAGATTCGCCATGGACAAGAACGTTCTTGTCTTCCTTCACACATTGCATTTGCTCCATAAACTTGACTAAAATTTCTCAAGTGTCAACGTCAAGGCTCTTCTAAATTTAGTCAAAATTGAATAGCTATCAGAGCTGGCGGCAAATTTTAAGAAGGCATACAAAACTTGGTTCTAAGACATGATAAGCATGGCAATTATGTAGAGAAATTAGGAAAAAGTATGTAGAAGCGAAAAATAAAAGCGGTTTAAAAATATTATATTTGTTTTTGTCAATTGTGCAAGTAACATTAAATATAAATTTTTTTAGGACATATTTCATTTTTTTAGCTAAATATTTTTCGAGAACTATATACTTGAATAAGATAATAGTATTCAAAATACCTCGATTCGGACTTAACTAGTCATAGATATATTTAACAAGACTGTGAGTGTTTTTTATCTGGTGAGGCCAAACATCCCATGGCCCCCGGGAATCGAACCCAGGATCTCCGCCTTTCATTTTTTTTTTTTTAACTTAATTAAATGGCCGACGGAAAAACCATATGGCCAATGGCAAAGTAAGTGTGTTACTGATATAGGAACCCGAGAAAAAAAAATTTTTTAATCGGAAGTTGGTTTATTTGAGAAAGAAAACCGGTAAATCTTCAGCAATTTTTGATTATTTTACAAAGCAATATAATATTTGCAAATATTTCAGAGACGTATCGGCCGGCCGGCGCCCCTTCTTCAGTAAATTTCGAAATATTTGGAAATAATGCCCTGTAAACTATTTTTTCTTTCTCAAATGTCAAAACCAATATTTCCTATTTAAATATTTATTCTGGGCCAAATTACTTTAAAACTTACTTTTATTTTAGAAAATAAGCTATAGCGCTACAAATTTCGCTTTTTAGTATTATTGTATAATAGTAAAAATCTGTGGAATAATAACTTTGAAATCTTGTATTTAATTTAGAAAAAAAAAATGTTTTCCACGATAACAAATGTATTTATTAATATAATCAATCAATGGAATGTAATTATTAATATATTTTTTATTCTTCATAAGTTTTAATTTAATTAATAAATTTCATTTTAATTGTATAAAAATATAAAAAATATGTATGTTTTTGCAACAAGAGTTAACAGGAGAATAGAATAGTCAAGGAGTGTGTTGGCGCCAAACGAAAAAATAACCTCCTCTCTGTTTTTAAGCTCCGGGTATTAATCATTGCTAATTTATCATATAAATTATAATAAAATATCTGATTTGTGCTGCACTCTTGTGGAAACTTTGAAAATTATACTTATAATTCTAAAAGTCTCCACGAGGTCGCAGCACTAATCAGCCATGAGATAGATTTCCTCTTGATTTATTTATATGATAAATTACCAATGATTAATACCCGGAGCTTAAAAACAGAGAGGAGGTTATTTTTTCGTTTGGCGCCAACACACTCCTTGACTATTCTATTCTCCTGGTCACTCACTCCTGTTACAAAACCATATTTTCAATACAAATTTATTAAAAAATAAAAAATTAAAACGTATGAAGAATAAATATTAATTAATTAATAATCATTATATAAATATTTACAATTAATTAATTAAACTTGCATATATAATACATCTATTTGTTAATATTTTTCACAAATGAACGCAAATCGCAATAAAATAAAACAAACGACAGACATCATTATTAGTTCTTTTGAGAATATTCTGGTTCTAAAGTTTTTTGATAGTAATTTTAATTTAAATAGGTGGCAAAAAAAGCATCAATCTCCGATTCGTGGCCCTTCAATTTGTCTCAAACGACGAATGCAACAGATTCAATCCTCCCTTGTCCCGGATCAATCCTCCCCGGAAGAGGATCGTCGCATCTCAGATCTGTGCTGGCAACATCTATGGACATGACACGTGTGAGGTAAGGGTAAGCACTCTGCGATTATTCTCTTTGTTTATGTAAAAACCTCATCTTTATTTGAGCAGGGCGACTCCGGAGGGCCTTTGAGTTTATTAGTAAGCAACAAGAGCCGGGTGCACTACATCGTTGGGATTACGTCATTCGGGCCCACCTGCGGCTACGCCCAGGCAGGCGTCTACACTCGCATTTCGTTCTACGTCCCGTGGATTGAGTCAATCGTTTGGCCAGACGGCAAATGAAAACAAAAACATTCAGCTTCCAATTATTATTATAAAAAATCTGGTGTGTCTGGTCGCATAGCACGCAACTAATTGGAAGTTGTGTTCTGTGCTTGGGACACCATATTAATGACCCTAGCACAAGAGGCGGATACTCTACCACTATGATATGGTCCAAGGGCAAAATTCAAGATGTTAAATTTATAAACCTAGAAAAATATTTATATATATTTATTATTAATACTATTATTATTTATTTATTTTTTTATATTTCGTATGTTTTTATATATTGTATTATTTGTATAAATGTCTTTGTATATATTAATATTATGTTATTTATATGTGATATACTTTTCTAATGTATAAGCTTATATTGTAAAAACCAACAGTGGATGGCTAACGGCCAAAAAATAAATGAAAAAAAAAATATTTATGTTTAGGCTTCTATCTTTACAAGATTAAAACAATTTTGAGGGCAAATAGAGAATATACGATTTGATCATATACTGGTAAAAAAGAAAAAAGCTGAATCGGAGTTGCAAATTTCGACAGTTGTATGTGATATACAGGTACAGGTAATTCTTCATGAACTCCCCTTTTGCCTCCACCTACTACATAAGTATTGGTGATAAAACCTTAAAAAACATTCCAAAATTAGCAGGTCTGTAAATCTCAACAACAAACACATTCTTTCGAGTGCCCCTTGTTGATGGATGTCGATAAGGCTTTTTTCTGATCGCTTATTGCTTCTTTGGATTAATTAAAGTTTAGTGACATTTAACGCCTTGGTTTTTCGGGGTCATCGGACCCGAGTTTCCTACACGCTTGGCATTGCTTGACTGCAATACGGCAGAAAGTCAATAAACAAATTTCTTATACCATCGGGGTTCCCCCCCATTATTAAGACTAAAAAAAATCTTGAAAATAAGTCCAACAATCAAACAACCAATAAATAATTATTATTACAATATATTAATGTTAATCAAATACAAATTTTTAAAAATATAAAAATAATATTACATATGAGTTATCAATTGGATTGAATGTTTATTTATAAAGCTTCCATCAAAGAGCGACAATGTTTCAGATCTGAAAAAAAAGAAGATACGAATAAATAGATGGTGAAAAAATAAAAAATAAATTCCAAAGGTGACTTCAAACATTCGGAGGTGAAGTGTCCAAAAGTGTTGACATCTTTCCTCTCCTATTCGATGGGTATCGAGCCAAATAAATTATTTATTCTAGCAGTAGCGAAAGATGACATCGGTAAGTAATCGAAATTGACAAATTGAGTGTTTACATGCTGATTTTCGACAAAAATAACAATAAAAATATATAAACCAGATGGACAACGCACGATATTTGGGCACCAATGCCATCTTTACGCCCTATAAAACATATAATTATTTTATCAATAGTGTATAATATCAGATATTTTTCAAATTTAAAATAAGCCAAGGGACTGACGCTCGGAGGTACGCGACTTTGAAACAAAAAAAAATAATGTAAATTTACTTAAAATCAAACTTTATGACTTAACAACGCTTAATAAAGTATCTTAGATTATATCGATATGGATAATAATAATATAAATCTAATAGTTTAAAATAAATTTGCATTTTAATGTTCACTTTTTGAGCTGGTACATGCCAGGGGACTGACTTTTTAAGGGTTAAAAAGACAAATATTTTCATTAAATATTTTTAAATTTCTTATTATCATTGCCCCAAAATTATTAACTTTTTCTATTAAATGATGTTTGGTAGTCACTGAATTATTTGCAATTACGCCAAGTTAACTCATTTTTGTAGAATGACCCATATAATGTAATGATACCTTGTAGAAGAGTTTGTAGCTGTTCAGGCTGTAGAATGAGTTGATGGACTTTAGATTCTTTCGCTACACAATCACGAATAGAAAGTTTCAAAAGGATTTCTGCCCTGGACGGAGGTGCATCCTCTGTCGAGGAGGATCCCTGAGGGTGATCAATGCGCCACTGCACGTCCTCTAAACGTGTCACTGAAGTCAAAAAAAAAAAAAAACAAATTCCCATTACAAACAAACAAAGATTTGTACTGTACGATTGGTACGCACATCGAAGTGATTTTTTGGCGAATTGCTCTCTGATCGCAGGCTGGCTATCTGCATAGACCTTGCAGAGGGCGACGCTATGCTCCCGAGGGAGACCCAGTTGTTGTAATTCCCCTGCGAGCGTCTCGTCGGGACACGAGTGCTTTGTGGCCTTCGATAAAATAAAACGCACCAAAGCGATACACGCCTCGCCGTCTTCAACATCTGAAATTAATAGAAAAAGAAAACTGTTATTAAAATATTCATTGAATATTATATTAATATTATTTGAAATTCCTATCGGGGTCCCCTTTTATTTGTCCGAAGTAAGCATTCGTGCACGAAGACACACACATCAAACCTCTGGCCGTAGCCATCTACCGGCAACCCGTGAAGTTACATTATTTCCCATCTCTAACTCCTCCTCCTGCGTTCGTTTCTAGCTAGTGAACTAATCCTTAGTTCCTTTTATCCAACTCTCTATGCTAGGGAGGATGTCCTAGTTTGAGGTGGGACTCCCTCAGCACCGACTTCTTTCGAAGAATGCATCACTGAGAGGGAATCTTCTTTACGTCCCTTCCACAGGACACAAGGGCGGATACAGGGGGAGTAAAGGGGGTAATTACCCCCCTTGAGATTTGAGAAAAATATTTTTTTTTTTGGAAAAAAATTGGGTTTTTAATATAAAATTTTAAAAATTAATACTCAAAAATTTGATTTGTATATAAATTCTGGTAAACAACTACAGAATGCACCTTTAAATTACCGATAAGAAAAAATTGAGTGCTGTGCCACCAGTCACACCAGATTACCCCCTCCGAGAAACTCCTCTGGATCCGCCACTGACAGGACGGGATGTCACAGCAACTCCCTTTCCTCGTAGAGTTGCCTCCTGAGGGCTATTGTGGTAAGATCCTATATTCCAATCCAGTGCCTGCTTGAGGATATGTTTACCGGTGGTGATTTTATCAAAAAAAGTTTTTTTTAAACACTCACACTTTTTTTCCACTCACACACACATACACGTTCACACAGTCTTTTCGGCAACTCAGGCCATTGAAGACTTTATACAATAATCGTTATTTGTGGGTCCAGGCATTATCATTTAATCCTTTTCGTATCCAAATGCCAAATTGCCGAAAAGACAGTGTGAATTTGAGTGTGAGTGGAGAAAAAGTGTGAGTGTATAAAAAAGGGCTAAGACAGTGGGGGGATTCACAATTCGCAACAATTTTCTATCTATGTTTTTGAATTGAAATTAATAACTTTTTGTGTTAAAATAGTTTTTTTTTTGTTTCCGATAATATGACATATTATAAAATTGATGAAATTTACGGGCATGGCATGTCAAGGGGCGCATAAAAAATACATAAAGGAATTTAATAATAAATTTATTAAATTAATAAATATTAGAAATTTTTTTTTTTTTTTTTGGGGGGGGGGGGGGCGATAATCAATTTGCGCCACTGGGACCAAGTATTTATTCCTCCCCCCCCCTTTTTACTTTCTCTTACCTCTATATATGTTAATATATAGAGAGAGAAAGTATTGGATTCGTGTCAAAAATTCGATGTCGAGATTTTGATGGATATAGGTCCCCTGTCTGAGAACAAAATGTCTCAAGAACGAAAAGAGCTAGGAGAATGAAATTTTATATATAAATTAGGCACCCATCTGGCACGTGACACGAAACTTTTGAACAAAATCGGCCAAAGAGTACTAGTACTTTACTGATGTACTTTTTCAGTATTTTTCGATTTTCTCAAAATACGCTCCAACGATTTTGATTAAAATTCAAAAATCAATTATTTTCTAGATTCTCTTTAAAATGTATATTCTCATTTTGTCATTGAAATCTTCTGAAGACCACTTTACTCTTGAACTTCATAGGAAAGATAGCAGAAATGGTAACAAAATATAAATATAAATTTTACATCTTGAAAATCGAATGTACCTTACTGTCGGAAACTAAAGACACGAAAAATCGGAGTGACAACCACAGAACGCAACTTTGGATAATCGAAAGTTGTGTGCTGTGCAAGCAGTCACACCAGATTTTTTCTTCTAAATTCCTTTTCGGCGCCTTAAATAGAATATACTGTAGATAAGCGTTTTGCAGAGTAGTAGGTGGTGATCCGAGACGAGGATCCGCTGATTAACGATAATCGCCCTCCAAAATGGGAAGGTGACCGACCTCTGGCCTCAACTAATCTCCCAACATTCATATTTCTCTATTTTATATAATAATATATAATAATTTCTAACGATTCTGTTTACGAAATTTATTTTTAGACTCAACCTACAGGTAGACGCGTCATTTAATTCAATCACGAATTGAATGAATATTCAGCAAGTGATTTTTGAGTAATGATTAATAAGATGGCAGGAAAGGGGGAATTTTATTTGTGGATTTGACAGGGCGTGGAATTGGATCTCCTCCAGGTGTGTCAGCTTACTTACCGAGTTTCGAGTCTGCCGTAAGCTTCTTAACTTTCTCGTACTGAAATACACAAAGTTATATTAATATGAGATACGCCGAATTAGATTTAAGCTTATATTTAACCTAATTCTATAAAAATTGGATGTTTTCTTTAAAAAGGAAAAAGAAAAATCTGCTGTGGCTGATCGCAGAGCACAAGTGGCGATGCAAGCTTCAAAGAGTATAGATTCGGAGGCTGAAGCGATTTTTAATCGAATGTAGGAATTTTCGCGCATTTTTTAGGGGTCGCTACCGCCCTTTAAGGGGGTTCAGGAGCGACTTAAAAAAAAACTAGACTATTATAAGGAATTTTTCAATGCGGTTGTTTTTAAATGAAAGATTATTGGGACATCGAGCTATAATTTGTTTAATGACTTATTAAAAAATTATCGTAATTAATTTTTTTGTTATCAAGCAAATACAAAAAACAATCTGTCCCAATAATCTTTAATTTTTTTTTTTAATTTAAAAATGAATTTATTGTTATTATTAATCACATATTAATTAAGAAATTTTTAAAATAAGCTTAGATGATTTATTTAAAAATCAACTGTCAAATTAGTTCAGCATTCTTGCAATAGATGGCAGGCTAGTTTAACAGATGATCCCCTAATAGCCTATATTTATATATTTTTATGTTGGGTATAGGAGACTTTGCAGCCAAGGAAATTAAATAAAAACACTTGCGTGCAAGTAGACGTGACTTGCGACCGAAACGTCGACGATTAATAATTAAATAAGTTTTTTATTTAATTTCCTTGGCTGCAAAGTCTCCTATACCCAATTCAAAGTCTACAGCCACTTCTCATCACTATATTTTTATGCTTTTATAAAAGATACATAATATATAACAACATTTAATTTTTGTTAAAAATATATGTTTTTTATAAACTTTATTTATTGTTAAACGATCAATGAAAATCAACCAAATGCATTAAATATTATTAGCTACCATTCTGACATCTCTTGGCAAATTTTTGAATTACTTGATTTTTTGGGCATACTTTTTATGACACACAACGCCCTCTTATCGGGAAAAACATGCGTAACACCTTCGGTCCTATTCCGCTTTTTAAAATGAATCTTATAATTTCTCTTTTTATATCTATTACATATATAGATAAGAGAAAGTGAAAATCATTGATATTAGAACAAATAGCTATAAATTATATTCTTAGCATTTTTACCAGAAACCTCAAATAGGAATAGAAATCTGATAAGCAAATAGCGAAGCAAGGAGATTTAATTTATATAATTTAGATAAAAGCCGAAAATCAAACATTTGCCCAAAACGCCTCGCCTCGCCTCGCCCTCGACTTAATTATTACCTCTTCCTTTACGATGTTCTATAATAATAATAATTGCTTGCTCTTCTTCTTTTACTACTGTGTTGAACACACAATCGAGAGTTTTGTTTTTACTTTCTCTTACCCTATATATGAAATATATAGAGAGAGAAAGTATGGCGATCATGTCAAAATATTCGATGTCGAGATTTTGATGGATATAACATGTTTTGTCGACACGAAAAATCTGGTGCGATAAGCACAGAACACAACTTTCTCTTGTCGAAAGGTAAGAGAAAGTTGTGTGCTCTGCGACCAGTCACACCAGATTTTTTTTTCTCTTCTACAGAAAGCATTCAACGGAAGTTCCTAAATATTTAGAAAGTTGGTATCCAAAAGATAAAATGTTTTTACATAAACATTTTTAAACAAGTGTCTGACAAATCTATATGGTGTGTTCACATATAGGACGGACGTTTCCAAGCAAACAACCCTCTTTATAAGGGTAAACTTCCCATTAATATGATAAAAAAAAATGCAAGAAATCGGTATAGTAGAACAGTAGGCTTACATTTCTAACCATATGGTATACAAGGGCGAAGTTTTTCAGGGGAGGGAGGGGGGGGGTATCTGGTGTGACTGGTCGCACAGCAGAAGACTATATCGTATATTCAAATCAAATTATTATGAATTAAATTTTAAAATTTTATATTAAAAATAAAATTTAATTTCTAAGAAAAATATATTTTTCTCGTCGGGGGAGGAGTAATTCGAAATATATGTACCGGTACATAAGGACCATTAACAGCTCTGAGGATGGCCTTGACCAAATCCCGAAACGTCAGCTGTTAGAAATATAATTTTTAAAAAAAAATTTCTTGCTGCGTTTTCTTCTTTCATTCCTGATAGAAATTCCACCAGCCATAAAAAACTAATTAATTATTGAAACGAGTTGTCTGAAAAATAGATGAGGGGGGAGGCGCGAAAGCGGGTAGCGCGGCTAGTATATCAGCATTGATTGATGCCTTATAAACACAAAGTGCAGCTGATTAAAAGGTCTTTAATTCTATAAAAGTGATCTCTTTCTTGCTCAAAGCCTAGAAGAGAAATTTTTTTTTTTTTTTTTTTGACGAGTAAATATTTCTAAAAAGTGTCGAGTGTTTTCTTATGCGCAAAGAATAACGTTATGATGTAATATGATAATAAAATATGCAAAATGTACGCCAAATGATCAATTTGTAAAGTGGCCTCATCTATTTTATAAATATTTCGAGAGGAGAGAGAGAGAGAGAGAGAGAAAAAATGAATGCAGTTCATTTTCTGTTGTCTTTTATATCAATTCAAAATTCTATCTACGTCCTCAAGAGCAAATGAAAATATTTATAGGCGAGAGGAAATTAAATATTGATCAAATATAAATAGAGGAGGCGGGAAGGGGAGGGGAGGGGAGGGGGAGATACAGCCCTTAACTTATTTATTTATAAAAAAAAAAAACAAGTTTTGGATTCGCTAATCCAAATAACGTAAGATCAATTAGAAGGAATTGCCGAAGGCGGGCGTCGCGGCTAGTATTAAATATTTCTATTATAAGGTTTTTTGTTGGAATTTAAGAGAATAAGACATTAAATCGATTTATGTAAACAAATATTAAAATTTGATCGAATAATAAATAGAAATGTAGACATACAGTATATTATTATTATA